>QANU01097610.1:0-17971 GCA_003254905.1 Nissolia schottii
GTGGCACTCATCAATTGTGTGTCCAAAATAGCCACAAAATGTGCATTTCTTGGAGTTTCTTTTGGATTTCCCTGGTTCCTTGGAGTGCTTTTGTGCATCACCAGTGGTGGAAACTGAATTGTGGTTTGCAGGAGTGAAATTGAGTAATGCCTTGGACCCTGACTCGTATTGAAGCTGCCTCTCATGTTGGAGGACAAGGGAGAAAATTTTGTTGAGGGAAGGCAAAGGTTCCATTAACAGAACTTGAGATCTAACAGTATGATAGGAGTCATTCAAACCTTTGAGGAATTTGATGGCTCTATCAGCCTCACGATGCTTCTTGATTTCAGCAAATGCGCCACAATTACAGACAATAGTGCATTTACAAGAAGGAAGGGGGCGAAATACATCAAGTTCATCCCAAAGGACTTTAAGATCAGTGAAGAATTGTGTTGCAGAAAGGTCACCTTGTCGCAGTGCCGATAATTCTTCTTGGAGATCCGCGATGCGCAGCAAGTCACCTTGGGAGAAGCAGTCTTTGAGTTCACTCCATACCTCGGAGGCTTTATCAAGCCACAAGACGCTTTGTGCAATTGAAGGTTCAACAGCTCGGAGCAGCCATGAAAGCACCATGTGGTTGCAGCGCTCCCATGGGCCAAAGAGACTGGAGGATGAAGCAAGCATGGAAATCGATCCATCCACAAACTTGACTTTGTTTTTGGAGAGCAAGGCCATGCGCATCGCCCTGGACCAGCTATGGTAGTTGGAGCCGTTCAACAAAGAGGAAACAAGAATCAGAGAAGGATTCTCGTTCGGGTGCAAGTAGTAAGGAGATGCGGGATCCTGAGCCAGATCCGAAGAAGCAGTTGCAGCCATGGGTGGCGAGAACGAGAAGAAAGGTGGAGAAGAAGAATCAGAAAAGGAGAATGAGAACAGAGGAGCGGAAGCAGATTCTCAGTGATGATACCATGATAAAATGCATTGAATTGTGAAAAGAATTCTCAAGTTTTCATTAGAGCAATTGCTCAATATATATAGACAATACAAGATAGCTTGGGCTGCAAGCTAAGCTATGCTAACAAACTCAAATAGCCATAACAGCTATACAAACAGAATAACTAACTTGCCAACTATACAAATAGCAACAAAATAACTAACTTAGGAAAACTAAGCTAAGGCTGAAAAGCTAAAGCTTATTCATCCTCTATTAAATTTGAAAAGAAAATTTCATAGAGATTGTAAAAGAGAATTTTTTAGGAACAGGGAGAAAGAATTTTAGTAATAAAGGAATTTAAAGAGAGGGAAGAGTTGGAGAGGAGAGCAATTATAGAAGAAAAAAATTGATTTAATTTCAATGAGATGTCGTCATGTGACATCTAATCTAAATGTAGCTTATCAGAGAAGAATGGAAAGAATGAGGGAAAGAAGAGAGAGAGAGAGAATTGAGGTGGAAGAATTTTAGAAAAAGGATTTTCGTTTAATTTTTAACGATGTGGTGTCCTGTAGCACCTCTCTATCAAGTAGCACATGTTATATATATAAACAAGTACAAGGACATGGTCTAACATATATTCGCACACTGAATTGTGTGTGTATATATATCACGTAATTCACATAAGAGTTAGTGGTCATATCTAGACCATTGAACTATTACATTACACAAAACATTCTTGCGCTAACGTGCCACTTGGAAGTCATTCTGCTACGGCCGTTCGTTGTCTTACCACACCTCCTTCTTGTCGATAAGCTATACTCTTCCACTTGAAATCATAAACGAGCGGGGGAGAGAACATTGCGTTCTCAGTGGGATTCCGTAGGGAACTTAACCAATTATTTTTACTCCATGTATGATTCTGCCATTCAGGGGGTCTCTAAATGTCACAATTATGCTAGTTCCCTACTTGTTATTATCCATTCTAGTCCTGAGCAGCTTTCCTAATTACCAAGTGATTGGGGATTCTAATCTTTTCTTTATCTATCACAGAAAAACTTATCATATTTCCGTATCTTATGTTATTCTTTCATGTACGCGTCTTAACACATCATGATGTCATATCCCTGTTTTAATATGCATGATGTCGTATCCTTTTAAATGCACGTTTCTTAACATATCATGATGTCATATCCATGTCTTGATATGCATGATGTCGTATCCTTTTAATGCACATGTCTTATCATGTCATGATGTCATATTCATGTCTTCAGATGTCATGATAAGGCATATGTAATGTAACATATATAAATCATCACATATTGTGTTCTTAACATAACCATAGTTCAATATATGGTCACATATCATTTTCCATAAGCATAGGGAACATAAATCTCATTTTCTAAACATAACATAATCACCTATAAGATCATGCATCATTCTTTCATAGTTCTTATCCTTCTTTCCTTAAAATAAATCTTTCATAGCATATCATTATCACACATATATGATCATACATCACTCATCATATATCCTTTTCTCACACAAGGTAAGTGATCTAGTGCTTTTCCAAATACGTCCATTTTCTGTCAGAATTTAGTTATCAGAAATCGAAAAGGTCCAAGACCTTACCCCAAGATTTTCGATAGATCTTACTTAGAAATTCTGGTTTTGACCCGAAAATCAGAAAATGGCTTTTTTACTCTTTTTCCCAAAAATGCTGTTTTTCACCCGTAAACCCCCGTTTTCTTTGGAATTTTAGTTCTCAAAAACCTGAAGGGCTCAAGACTTGGCCTTAAGGTTTTTGATAGTTCTAAACCCATATTTTCTGAAAACCCTAATTTTTCAAGTCTTAATTTCAAAATTTCCGTTTTGCCCTTGTCTACCCGAAAACGTTGTTTCTGTCTGTTTTGCTGAGGAATTTGTAGGGGACTCTAAAAATCACAAAACTTAACATCCTCGCTCAATTTTTTGTGTAGATTTCATAAATAATATTATTTTTCCATGATAAAATTCCTAGCATAAAACTCCAGTTCAAAACATGTTATGCTCCTATTCCAAGCTTAGGTCTACCTAAATTTTGACAGAATCACCGATAACACCAGCAGTTTCCAGACAAATCTCAACAACATATATACAATCATAGTCACATATAAAACATCCTAACATCATACGTCATCTAGCATAAACCACATAGGTAGTGGAGAGGTCGGTTTACCCACTTGTATAGTTACTGCAGACAGTTCAGGAGATCTACGCGAAATCCTAGCTTATTCTACTACTCCAAGCTAGCTCTTTCTAAGATAGGTATGTGCAAGCTTTCTTTAAGGAGACTAAGAGGAATCTCTAAGAACAAGGTTAGGGAAATTAAGGCTATGTTTTGTTCAGTGAAGTTTCTGTGTCAGTATCTTGACAGGGTAACGACTGAGTGTTCAAACGGACAGAGTTTTAGCAAGGTTTTCTCCTATGTCTTCTTTGAAGATTCCATGGGGGTATTCATAGGAAAGGAGCACGAAATTTCTTTTCCAATAATGCCCTTGGGACAATTTCCAATTTTGCCCTATGATATGTCATCCATGACATAAGCATGCTTAGTCACATACTTAGTCACCATGTGACTCATAGCTTTGAATGTTGACTTGGCCACATGGAGCCCTTCTTGGCCTTGTAAGGTTGTTGTGTCTTGGACAAATTTTATGGCCAAGAATTAAGGGCCAAATACAGATCAATTTTGATCATGTTTGGCCGTTACCGGTTCAGGTACTTCGCGTACGGGCATCCTAAAAATATTCTGAGCACATCCTTGTGATCTACTAATTTTTCTAGCGAGGAATTTGGGTTAATCTAAGGTATTTATAAATTTATCTCTGTACCACTACGTTTAGAAGATATCTTAGACACACCATTAAACTCTGATGACTAAAAAGAATTAATCTAGTGTCTACAGAATTTTTTGAAACCAAGCAGAATTATTTCTACAAACATTTTTGACCTAAGAGCTCATGTTTCTAAACATTTAACCCATACATAGGGCTTATAATGATATTTATCCTGTGAAATCTTACTAAGGAAAAAGTGGGATGTTACATTCCACCCTCTTTAGAAAAATTTCGCCCTCGAAATTCCCATACGTCTAAAATTCCAAATATTTTCCACTCACTTACCCGAAGTGAAATTGCCTTCCTTCTCTGCTTGGTCAACTGTCAAAGTAAGAACTTGTCCAACCCGTTGGTTTTGGTTTGTGCGGCAATTCTTGGCAAAGTTCCCACTTTTCCCACACTTGAAGCAGGCATCCTTCCCAGATAAACAGACTCCCCAATGTAGCTTGCCGCACTGTGAGCAGGGTGGGTTACTTTCGTCACCTTGGTGTTCTCCCTAAGCGGCTTGCCCTTGAGCCCTTCTCTCCAGTGGTAGTCCTTGTTGAAACTGGTATTAGGTCTGTCTAAATTCCTGTTGTTGCTGCGGAGAATACTGATTCCTGCTCCTAATAACAAAGGGGGCCTGAAAAGAGCTCTCTTTATGGGCTCCCACTGTGAGCTCTCTGATTCCTCCACCTTTCTCTTGTTCTTCATGCCGCCAAACTTTTGTTGGCCTCTTCCTGGGCCAAACATTTGTTCACCAAAGTGGCATAGTCCTACACGCCCAACATATTAATGAAAACTTGTAAATCTAGTCTCAACCCGTGCTGGTGTTTCCTACATTTCCATTGCTCATTCGGGTGTGCCTTTTTAAATGTCATATTAGATCATGAAATGATAATAAAATTTGATGAATTTAGTTGTAAAATTTATTTAAAATAAATAAATTAAGTAGTGTGAGATATTTACCACACAAGATACTTGAGAAACTAACTTCTAAAATGGCAATGATACACATACAGAAGGTGACGAATCAAGCCACATTATTTTGAACTTAATTTCTAGCAAAAATTATAGTTGTTTTAACTTTTATTTTTATAATACTAACTAATAACAATGTAATTCAAGCTCATGTGTTTCTCCTTTTCTTTGCTACATAGGAATGAGAGTGAGCTTGTTGATCAAATTGTCAAATTTATGTTAAAGAAGTTGAGCGATATGCACCGAGTTAAGTCAAAAGGATTAATTGGAATTGGAAAGTCAATTGCACATTTAGAATCATTCTTGCGCAAAGAATCAGAAGCTGTCCTTGTTATTGGAATTTGGGGTTTGGGTGGCGTTGGTAAGACAACCATTGCAGAAGAAGTATACGGCAGAATGTGTCCTGAATATGAAGGCTGCTGTTTTTTGGCAAATGTAAGAGAGGAGTCCAGAAGACATGGAATAATTTCTTTGAAGGAGAAACTTTATTCTACACTGTTAAATGAACAAGATTTGAGAATTGATCTGCCAAACGGACTGCCCGGTTATGTTGAGAAAAGGCTTGGTCGCATGAAAGTTCTTATTGCTCTTGACGATGTGAATGACTCTGATCAACTAGAAGTTTTAATAGGAGCTCGTGATTGGTTTGGACCAGGCAGCAGAATCATTGTAACAACTAGAGATAAGCAGGTGCTTGCTGAAGAGGTTGACGAAATATACGAGGTCGAGGCATTAGACTCAGATGAATCTCTCGAGCTCTTCACTCTGAATGCCTTCAAACAGAACTGTTTCGAAATGGAGTATTGCGAGCTGTCGAGGAGGGTAGCCAATTATGCCAAAGGCATTCCATTAGTTATTAAAGTTTTGGCTCACCTTCTTCGTGGAAAAGACAAGGATATATGGGAAAGTCAATTAGAGAAACTTAAAAGAATGCCAATTAAAAAAGTTCATGATATAATGCGGCTGAGTTACGATGATCTAGATCGTGAAGAGCAGAATTTGTTTTTGGATATTGCTTACTATTTTGTTGGATTGAATATGAATTTGGACTACATAACAATTTTACTAAAAAATCGCAATTACTCAATGTTGGCAGGGATAGAAAGGCTGAAAGATAAAGCTCTCATAACTATTTCTCAACACAATATCGTATCCATGCATGACATCATACAAGAAATGGCTTGGGAAATCGCTCGCCAGTACATTATCGAATACCCTAAAAACCAACGTTGGTTACCGGATCCTGATGACACTTATATGTTATTAAAAACATATAAGGTAAAAGCCAAACTTGAATGAGATTTATTTATTTCAATGTTAACTTGAATTATTTGTGGGAACTAGGGCTTTTAATGCTATTTGAAATGCTTTTTACTACTTCGTTGACAGGGGACTGGGATCATTATAAGCGGATCCTTCAACGTTTTAGCAACCGATGGCCTTCAGGGGAGTGGCTCTCTGAATGATTCTTCGAGGAATGAATGCCTGACTTTTCCCCAAGCACTTGAGTCTATACGGAATGAAAGGATGCGCACTCGAGGGTCCTTGCCAGCCAACTTTTCAGCAGAAAATCTACTAGAGTCCTTGGCAGCCAACTTTTCAGCAGAAAATCTAGTTACACTGAACGTGTGTTTCAACCGAAGAAAAAAACTTTGGGGTTGAACATTCGCACTAATTGTCGTAGAATCTGATGAATTTAAGGGTTGTACAATTAAAGAATTCCTTACGCCTGACCATGTTTCCAGACTTTTCAAATGCCAGAAATCTTGAAGTACTTGCTCTATGTAAGTGTGAGAGTTTAGTTTGTGTGCATCCATCTATTTTTAGATTCAAAAAGCTTGAGATATTGGATCTTGGAGGGTGTTTTTCCCTTGGGCAGCTTCGAAGCCATATCCATTTGAGCTCTCTTTGTTATCTCTCACTCGCTGGTTAAGACTAGAAGTCTTTTTAGTTACCTCAGAGGATATGACCTCAGAGGATATGGAAGAGTTAAACTTAGACCTCACAAGCATCAAACGACTGCCCTAACATTATAAGTACACAGAACCAACAAGCCATAAATTATTTCATGAACCTATTAAACAAAACAAAAATGTTACATGTAGACTCAATTTTATACACTCATACATACACCATTAGTAATGCACAAACTTTATTTTCATGAGTGCACAAACATTACAAACTTATAGATGATATTCTCAATTATACTTAATTAAGTGCACAAACATTACAGACATTAAAACACAATCAAATAACGCTGTTATACTTTTGTTAAGAGTATGAAAGCTAACTCCCCTCTGCTATCTCGTTCAAAATGGGATCAATAACCATATAATATACTTTTTTGGATTCCAAATACATTGATGCGTTCATATAAATAAAGGCAGTTCTTCGCCCTCAAGGCATAATGCAAGGTTATGTTGAAATTGTCACTTTGTAAAACAAATATCGTCAGTTAAAATATGAAATGGTGGTCATGCAAATGGTAGAACCATATACGAGCAAACTTGCATTACGTGTTAGTTGTCACAAGATTCTAACTCGCGCGGACAAATAAAATTATTGGAATAAACACCTCTATTTATTTAAAAATTTTTTTATAAAATTTATTGTTTGAAATATTATTTAGACTAATATATAGAAATAATTTAATGAATGACATTTCAATAGTCTAAAGTCTATGAATGGTATCCAGATTAACAAAATTACCAAAACAAATTTATATATTTTTATATAATTTGACCCCCTTATTTTAGGGTTGTAAATGAGACATCTAAGTTGAAAAACAACCATCATATATTATAGTATGTGGAGCCTTTTGTTTGAGGTCTTTTCCATTCTTGGTTTTGTAGTGAACTTGTATGATGATCACATTTTTTTTTCTAGTAGAGACATAACAATTCATTGTTCTAATTTTATGTTATAAGATATTAATGTAGAAGAATAAGATCACAAGAGAATTTAAATGATCGACTCAATTAAACTTCCATATAACTTTGGAAGTCCATGTATAACTTTTTTAATAGCAAATGAATAGTTGGTAAGAAAATTGTACTTTGGAAGAGATGAATGAAGTCTTCTCTCACATTTTCTAAATGAAATGGTCATTATCGAAGCTTCTGACAGAAATATCATAGTAGTTTTTTTTTCTTCAAATGATAAGAAAGGTTGGTATTTTTCTCATCCTTATAAAGAATACAACCAAAGACTTGTTGGGCATCAATTTCATCCACACAATATGCAATAGTTCGTGACACTTATATGTTAAAATCATTAAATTTGAGCACCATAGTCAGAGGAGGTCTAACCTAAGATTGAACACTTCAATTGTTTTGCCACAGAATATTTCATCTATATAATTCGTACATATATATTTTATATTTGACATTTTTTTATATACCCTCAACCTCCAACTCAATTAAGATAATCCTAGGTTGTAACAATTCACTTATAATCTTATCTGGTTTATTCAATTCTTTTTCAATACCATGCACATGCCTTCTATCCTGAAGCAAAAAAGCACATAACTATATTATTGATCACTTTAAAACATATATATATATATATATATATATATATGCTTCATTCATGAAAAAAAATATCAAGAAGGTTCTCCAAAACATATTCTCTAGCATATTTTTTAGGCGCTTTCTCTCACTAAGGCCATAAGTAACCATTATAAAATCATGTCACAAATAAATTACCTAGACATTTGAATTGCATGTAAAATATATAATAGATGTTCTATGAATCCTAATTCTATAATAGAACTTTATAATTTTATTCACATTAACACTTTAAATATAGAAGGCATTCATTTTTTTCAACCTCTAAAATCCTCTGCTGCAATCAAACATGAACTCTTTAACTATTAATATTTTACCTTAACATTAATATTTTATTTGTTAATATAAGTATATATCTATGAGCTAAAACTTGTTTTTAGGTTATAACTCAAGGAAAACGAAAGAAAAGGCTTTGTACCTTTCCGATTGTGAAGTTCAAAAGAAAGGCCAAAAAATAAAGAGGAGCAATAGAAAATATGAAGTTACCAACTCTGACATAGATATTAGGAATCCACCCAATATAAAAGCACCTAAAATGGTGCAATCTCCTTTTTTGTAGCGCTTCATCCACACCTGACTTGCTTACACCTCGGCATTTACTACTCATCTTCAACACAATCATGATATATAGTCATTGTAGGATCATTTTCAAAAAAGAATTGGTCATGTCTTTGCCTAAATTTTTCCCTTAGTAGGAATTCAACTATTTAGGAAATTTAAAATTAGAATTTTTTAATAATTGAAAAGAAAATCAACCACAAGGGATTGGTGACAATGGATTGAGGGTCCACAAGTGTAACAATACATCTTGCTTGACAAAATAAAGATAAACTTATTAAGGGTAGCAAAGTAAAGAACTAAAGTTATTACACCAAATACAAATTATAATAAGATAGTATCGACTTCCTAATCATAGAATCGTCTCATAAATAACTCCTCATGGTTTCTTCTTTTCGTGTGGAATTCTCTAATCCTACCATGGGCGAAAATTTTGGGAAAGTACATCTACAACAAAGTGCAATAGTGGACCCTATAATTACTCATTAGAGTTTGATTGTGCTGTAACTAAGCTCTTCGAATTTGTGCCTTACACATGCCTTATTTTGATACATTTTCTATGTCAAATAGAAAAAGTTAGTCATTTATATATCAAGGTGTAACACCCCTACTCGCGGTCTAAGCTATAGTCGTAACACCGCTTATAGGGTTATCTGCCTTGATTGGGGTTACTTCTAGCCCCTACTTTTAGCTTGGCAAATATTTCTTATTCAAAAATACGGACCGTTTTGAAACTTTTTCCTTTTCCTGTATTAATTCATAAATTATGAGTCGTGCGTGTTCACAGGATAATATAGATATGTAAGCAATAGAGTCTCAAAGGACTTAAGCGATAACCGGTCTATTGGGTGTTCATACAAAATATTTCTTGGTATATAGATATACATTCGCATGGTCCAAAATACAAGTACACATTTGAATAATAATAACTATTACAGTTACTGCACATAATCGTTAATGGTCTCTAGACCATTTAACTGTTACATAACCTAGAACGATACTCGTCGTCTTGCGTGGATACCAAGGGATAGCTCCCGCTGTTCCTCGGGGATCCTCCGGCTTCGAGACCTTAAGTCGTCCTGCCTCCAGCTATCCTGTGACACCTCATCCTCTCAGGTGTGCTGGTCGTACCCGCCTGGAACCATAAACGAGTGGGGGTGAAAAGGTTGCGTTCTTAATGGGGTTCCTTAGCCCTTCAAATGGTTCTTTACTCAGTTATGATCCAGGCCACTCAGGAGAGCTCTAAGTGTTCATGCATACTAGACTCCCTATTGGTTATTATCATCATTCCTAATCCTGAGTAGCTTTATCTAGTTTACTAGTTACTGAGGATCTCTAATCTTTACATTACCTATGGATTCGTGCTTATTAACTTTACTTTCTTGAGTCATGGGATCTCTGATCCCATGCTCGCATGGTCTACATCATTTTTCTCTTGACGGTAACTTATAGTACTTACATATATATATATATATATATACACACACATATATATATATACACATACATCGCATAAATATCATGCATAAGGGAACAAGGGTTCTTTTACGTGCCGTGGCAACGTCCTTCTCGTTACTTGTAGCCCGTCATGTCTCCCATGTAATCCGTGGGACCGTCATCCCCTTGCGGCTACAACCTATTGTGGTCTCCGTATCGTGCCGATTCGAGTAGCATATAGCCCTGGGATCCTTCGCCTTCGGCTGACGATGGGACAACCATCCTACGTGTAGACTGGTGAGGGGCTCACTAACTCCGGGAGAGGGCTCGCTTTGTCAACAACTCGGGGGGACAATCACTTGTTCACTCCTTGGTCCACTGCTTTGGGGACAATCATTATTTTTTTTTTTCGTCGCCGATCCAGGTAGCATTTAGCCTTGGGGGATACTTCGCCTTTGGACGATGATAGGACAATCACTCTTTCTTGATTTGTCCACTACTTTGGGGACAACTTTCTTTCGCCACGACTTTGGGGCGTATCTTTCTTTCTTTCTCTTTCCTTTCTTGCATTCTTTTCTCTCTTACCGAGTCGATGCCCGCGCTTAAGTCTAAGCCTGAATTTCTTTATCATAAAAACCAATCCCTCTTGCTAGACTGGCAAGGGACGTTGTCATGCTTGACGTGCTAAGAGATGTGAATTTCCTATCATATAACTAGGTCATTTCTTCAAGGTATACCGGACCCTCTGTGCCGGAACCTTCTTAAGATATCATTGTTCCCTAAGGTTCAGTTATGCTCTTTAAACTTTAGGTGATAATTCTATTGTTATCTACGGCCGTCCTAAAACCCTGACGGCGACTGGGTCTTCATGTGGCATGCTTTCATAAGTAAAATAAGTTTATGGTTACTTTCATACACAATCTTTAGGGTTTTAGTGATTGTTGGAACATGTAGGAAAGCTAAAAGCTCAAGTTCTTCAACGGTCATTCGAATGGCATAGATTAGTCATTCGAATCACATGAAAATTTGGCTCTCGGGGGGGTGAAAATGCTGAGTCATTCAAATGATCTAGCCTGGTCATTCGAATGACACATAAATTTTACTCTCTGGGGTAAAATTTGCTGAGTCATTCGAATGACTCACCCTATCATTCGAATGACTTGGCTATTTTGCTCCTGGATGAGTAAACTTTAGGGTTATTCGAATGACAAGGCTTAGTCATTCGAATGAACTTGCTTTTTACTCATTTCCAGCATGAAACTCTTGCATAATTGCTCACTGAAACTTAAGGTTTTCATTTGGGACATTCCCACAGTTCCAACGGACACTATAACACAATTTTCTAGCTCAGAAGCATATAAAATAATTATTTCATAATATTCCCTACATTTTCTATGTAACATCCTGATTTTTCCCCTTTTAAAGATTTCGCGTAATTCATAATTTTGCCTAATTAAAAGTATATTACAGACAATTATTTAGACTGAGAAAATTATTTATAAAATTTATTTCTTCCAAATGCCAGTCAAAATAATTGTTTCATGATCTCACGGAATGCCGCAAGGTCCATGCCAATTTTCAACGAATACCGGAATTCCGTCAGGTGACAAAGGTATCCGTGAAGTATACTCTTAAGGAAATAAACTTACAAAAACATTAACTTGACATACCCTCCTAACCAGGAAAATTATTAGATCACGACTATGTGTTCGTAATATTTTTAATATATCCGGACACGAGCGCATAATGACCAAACGCGATCGAACATGATCGGAAAATTAAATTCAAGATTTGAAGCACATGGGGATTGACTCAACATGCAAATCCCTTTACAGTGCATTTCAAAATTATCTTTAAAAATTATTATTTAATTAATTAACAAATGCTACAGTGAAGGCCCTCGGTGGCTATAAATAGCCTCGAGTCACCGAGGCTTCACTCCACCAAAATTTCTTTAGTTTTCATATATTTCTAGCACCGATCGTGCACACTGTTGTTACTCTACAAGAGTCAAAAAAATCCACAAAGCAATCCAATGTTCTTGGAAAATTTCAACATAAACCTCACCAACTCGGATTTCGATAAAGAGGTCAGTAATCCGACCACCCACTGTCTATGTGGATTTATATGATATTTTATGTGCCTGTATTTGAAAAAATAACCGAGGAAATGCTATGTAGAAAATATAAAGATAATGATGTGATGACGATTTTGTGTAGTTGTGATGTTAGAAAAATATAACTGTGCTCGTTGGTAACGAGAAAAAGTTGATGCTGGAAAAAGTTGACGAGAAAAAGTTGACGCTGGAAACGGATTTGGCTTCAGGGCACCCAGCGGCACGCCCAGCCGCATGCTGAGCGGCCTTGCCGAGGCGCTGAGTGACCTGACCTGAAGACCCTGAATTTTGTATACCCTGATTTGAGTGACTGTGTCATTATATGTTGTAATTGTAATAGCATGCATCGTGAGGACTCGGTCGTCGGTAGAGCTTTAGGATCACTGCAGCTAACTAGACTATGATCATCTAATGTCTTAAAAGATCATAAATGAATCCTAGGGAAAAAGTGATATTCTTAAGAATGATCCAACCTCTGAGGGTTCGGTATACCTTGAAGAAAAGAACATAGCTATATGATTAGGGTTATCCCCTCTCTTGGCACGTCTACGGACACGTCTCTCGCTAGTCTAGCAAGATGGATTGGTTAATGATTAAACGCAGGCTGAGATTTGAGCTAAGGTTCTTGTGAAACATAATGCGCTCCAAAGTAGTGGCGAGTCTAAACAAAGTACGCCCCAAAGCAAGTCAAAACATAACACGCCCCAAAGTAGTGGCAGGTACAAACATAATACGCCCCAACGTAGGGCATAAAGAAACGAGTGAACGAGTCCACGCCTGGTCGCTTTGAAAGGGCAGACCCCTCGCCCTCCCCAAGTTGGATGGGTGTAGGTTGTAGTCGGCGACCATGGCTACAAAGGTGAAAAGACAAAATGAACTAAGAAGGACGCCGCCGCAGAGCGCGTAAGAGAACCTAGACTCCTCATGCATAAGATATCTGTTAAATGAATGTATGTATGTAAGTATGTATATTTTATAAGTTATCGTCAAGGGAACATCCCGAGACTACTTATATGGAAGCTATAGACTACGCGAGTAGGTGATCCGACATCACTTTACTCCAGCAAATACATTTAATAAGCACGAAGCCATAAGTAATGTCAAGACTAGAAATCCTCAGTCACCTAGTAAATTAAGTAAAGCTACTCAGGACTAGGACGGATAATAATAAACAGTAGGAGTTTTAGTATGCATGACATTTAGAGATCTCCTGAGTGGCCTGGATCAAAACCGAGTAACAAAACAATGATTACGACTCAGGACTCCCACTAAGAACGACCTGTTCTTACCCCCACTCGCTTACGATTCCAAGTGATCCCGATGGCTTCACCGAGGAGGGTTGCCTTGCTGATGACACGTACCTGCCACCGTGACCCCAGTATAGGGGTGATCACAGAGACATGTACCTACGCCCCCACCGATGCTCCGATTCACCCTACGTCGATCGCAGCACCACCCCTCCGAGTACACAAGGGTGCAGGATCCACGCTGGGGAATCTGATCCTCGTGGATGAAAGCTCTAGGTCGATGACCGACGACCCCATCCACCTCGATGACGACAGCGATGGCGAGGCTCCACCTCACTTCAGGGAGGTTGGGTTGATCCCGCCTCACTAAGCGACCAGACCCCGTGGTCGGAGGACCACAACAAATAAAAGGGTCATCCCACTATTGCAGCGCCGGTTCGCCCACAGGGATTTCCTCATTATTCCCGAGGCGTCCAGCGAGGAAGAGGACGAGGAGGAGGAGGACCCTGCCTAGGAGTCGAACGCTTTGGGTTGAGGGCTAGGGTAGGCTAGGGTCGTCTCTGATAATGTATGGATTGTATGCTTGTAAGATATTTGTATAATGTACAGGCACAATGGATAGCTTCCATCCACCTCTAACCCCTATGTATAGTATATGGTAGAACCCCGTTTTGTATAACTTACTAAAGTAGAATGATGTAATATACAATATAACATGATATGAAAATATGTGAATTATGGCCGGTCTATGTGAAACGCACTGCTAGTGTCTATTGTCTTATGATATCTGCCTAATATTGTACTGATAGTTGAGTTCCTATATCACACGTTACACATTCTTGAGATTCCTAAACGACTACGTCTACGCATCGCTTCTAATTTCCTAGCAACAATAATTGAGTAAGAAGTTTCAAATTGGCCCATATTTTTAGTTAAACAGTATTTTTAAAAGGTACTTGTGAACGATAAGGGTTCGCACCCCAAACGACAACTACCTAGTCAGTATGGTTTATGACTTAAGCATAAGTCAACTAGCTAGGGTGTTTCATTTGGTATCGGAGCAGTTTGGTCCAAAAGAGCTTGAGGACTGAGTTGTACTATGCTTCCGAGCATGATAACAGTGTATGTTTCTGCTAAGTGGTATGTGCTAAGTTAATGTGTACTAGCCTTTCTTGAGACTGATCAACTAGGAACTGTGCAGGTACCACAAATTAGACATGCCACCACGTAGAGACACGACACAACATACCATGGAGCACGCAAACCTCGCCGACATTCTTCTGGAGGCCCAAGCCACCCAAGCCCAAGCTCAGTGTTTTTAAAACTTGTAGTTAAGACCGTTGTGCCTGTGGTTGATAACAAACTAGTGTTTGGACATGATATTTTAAATTTAATGTTGTGTTAGGGCCTTTATCAAATTGGGTTCAACACTTATCTTATTTATTATCTTATCCATTAGTATCTTATTTAAAAAAAAGATCAAAGCATGTTTTAATTTGATTTAGTTAGGATTTGAAATCTTATTATTATTATTATTATTATTATTATTATTATTATTATAGTCAGAGGAGCATATGCAATATAGGCATACCTATCTCGCACAT
Organism: Nissolia schottii; assembly: GCA_003254905.1. NCBI lineage: Eukaryota > Viridiplantae > Streptophyta > Magnoliopsida > Fabales > Fabaceae > Nissolia > Nissolia schottii. The sequence goes on from QANU01097610.1 coordinate 15,278, forward strand.
CAACAACAAACAATAGTGGAATTGAGATTCATGTTTTAGATTTCTTTCATAGAATTCTTTTGTTGTATTGATTGATATTTCATAGTAGAATTTTTTTGGACTAAGTCCTGTGGTTTCATGTCTCTTTCATTGGGGTTTTTCACGTTAAAAATTGGTGTGTGCTCCATCTGCTTTGCCTATTTAATTTTCGCACTCTTGGATATATTGCTTGTCATATATTATATTTCTAGTTGGTTCAATTCAAGCGGGAAAGATTATTATTTCCACTGCGTACTTGTGATTTTTTCGCTACATATACATGTCTTTCCCAACACTTAGTGTTGTTAGGATATCTATGTCGATGGTCAACTCTATTTTTGAGTATAGGCATAATGGTTCGTCCTGAACCATACAATTTCTTTTGCTTTGAAAGTATTTGAGAGAAATTGTGAGAACTAACATTGAACGTAGCACTATTGGATCAAATGTTTGTACTAATTTTCATGATATCATGTTAGTGACTTAAGTTTCATGTGGTTGATATTGTATGTAACCATGGAAGGTCTTACCCCAATAAATGATGTAATTACCGCCATGATTCGACATGGTTGTATGAGCTAGGTCGAGTCTAAAGTGTTGTCCCATGAATCATGTTTTTTGAAAAATTGTGACCACATGTTATAAAATTGTTTATCAGCCTGAGTCATTTTCGAAGTAAAATGTTTTCTTATAAAATCACTCAATAGAATGTAAGAATATTTCTATTGTGGGCTACGAGTAATTTGCGTTTTACTAGTTTTATGAAAAACAGGTTGATGAATGATCTACTTAGGGGTCTAAATAGGCGAGTGATCCATTTACCTTTTGGCCTATTTGCCTATTTTAGACTGTTTAGTGTAGGCCAGACTCTTAGTGACCATGATGGGAGGGCTCACTAGGGTTGTGTAGATAGAGGCTAGGTCCTCCTCTCAAATCCATGCCGTGAGCATACAATCTCCACCCATTGGAGAGCCACTTTGGAGTATGAAAGAGAAAGTCAACCTTTTTTAAGCTCTTAGATTATGTCACTATCCGATAAGTTATTTCGGTGTTTTAATCTCATGTAATCACTCGCAATTTTCCACCTATAGTATGCTAATAGTTAATTGAGTCTTGTGTCCATCAAAACCAATTAGCTCACTAGTTTTGAGGGAAAATAGGGGCGAGTGGCAAAAAAGGCTCCCTTATAGCTCATACTACCCAAATTTTTTCCTTGATAAGTGGGTCTTAAATCAGCTGAGGGCATCGGCCATGCCTTAACTTGGTCCACGCGTAGGCCATCTTAATTTCAACCCGACCTGAATGCAATTTTTATAAGCCAACACCACTACTTTTAATCCATAACAAACCGAACCCCTTCAAATAAAATAACCGAACATAAAGCTCATTGCATAGATTATAATCTCACCATTCACATATCATAAACGTAATTAACAAGAAGGGGAGTTCTAGTTTTGGAATGAAGCTAATAAGCTATGTCAGTAATCACGAACGACAAACCAGGAGGCGTGGCGTGGTGGCAGTTCACCCTGTCCCTTAATCATGCTGGTGTGGGTTCGATCCTCGCCCATGAGAATGGAAAAACATTTACTGGCCAACCCTCTACCACTTGTGATCTCAGTTACCACGAGGGGATCGTCCCTACTGCCGGCCGGCATTAGACCACCCTGGATGCACCGAGAAAAAGTAATGATCAACGACACAAATCCCAAATTCAGGAGTTAACGACGACCAATATCATCCGGTTACTTTCTTCCGAAGGCACCGCCCCATTTGGGGAAGCCACGCCGTCAATCTGACTGCGGCATAAGGGGCATCCGGAGTGAGATCCAACCCACCTGTCGATGCAAGATGTGTGGAAGACGTGCCTGCAAGAGTGAAGCTTCCGCACGCCGTCCTCTTCCTCAAAGGGTGTCAAGCAGATAACACACTCGGTCTGGTTTGTGCCCTCTCCGTCCTTATACTGGAATGTAATGGAATGTGACTCTAAACTCATCAAACAAGGAGAGAACTTGTCATCCAAAGTCATCACCCTTGCGGGGAGGGGTGGCACGTCGTCGTTATCATGAGAGCACCATCCAAGCATGGTGAAACTGAAGAATGCAAACGCGATTATCAGCGACCCAATTATCAGTATCCCTGGGACGAGGCTACTCATTTCTCCTGAAGACAAAAAGGCCATAAAAGGAGAAAAAAGAAAGCATCTGGTGAGACACATATAGAACCGCGTGTCATGACGTGGTTGACAATCACTATGAGCACAACTCCAAACAAATCGTTCTCAACAATGCCGGGACCACTAAAACGACTTCATTATTTTCTCAAGTGATATATGCTTTGCAATAAATAAAACAAGTTTCTTTTTCCCTTTTTCTTTCATTCTTTTGTTTTGTGTGCAAATGAATTGTTCCGGGCATCTTGCGATGGGTCCTAATGGATGAGGATATGCTAGAAGTCTAGGAACCAGTTGTCTTGTCCAAGCAAGAACAATGTTGAGATTTACAATGAAGTTACGCATCTGAATTTGGTGTTTGACGAATTACCTCTAGCTGTGAAGGATCTTTATGGCGGCTTCGCACCGGGATTCTTAGTACGGGAATCAGGCTTCTGTCCCTTTGTGGTGTTCCAAGCGATAGTGAAACGAAATACATATATATATATATATATATATATATA
>QANU01097610.1:17976-46217 GCA_003254905.1 Nissolia schottii
AAAAAAAAAAAAAAACTTATCGACTTTTTATTAAATAGGTAGCAACTCTATAATTTTTTAATGAAAAATTTATAATGAATACAATTTCCTTTTTTTAATCAAATTACACTTTGGCTTCATCATGAGAGACTTGCTCTCATTTTCTCTTACGAAACACTTGTGAAAGTCATCACCTGGATACCAACATCTTTAGATTAATTACTTAAACCTCTTAGTATTATATTTACCTTTCCTCTAATTTGTTAGATTACACCAATTTGACTAAAACGAGCACTTGATAAAAAGTTATGCCGAATTAATAACTTTCATCTATTATTTTTAAAAGCATTCAATTTAATCATCTATTTGTTAAAATGAAACAATTTGGTTATTTGTTTTATTTAACCGCACTTTTTTAAATGTAAATGTTACAATTTAAATATAATTAAATTAAAAACAAGAATTAACTCATTTTAACCAACACACTTTGATCAACAGAGAACTAAATTGAACATTTTTAAAAATGAGACAAAAGTGATTAATTAAACTTTAAACATAACTACAAGATTATAAAAGAGAGTTTTGCCCAAGTAAAAAATATTATATTGAAATTGTATCCTTCTAAGATTTTAAATTCATTGAAAGCATTAAAAAAAATGCTCAAATCTTTCTATTTTAAACTCAACACCCTTAGCAATCATAATCTTATCCAATAAAGTGGTGCCAATTCGACAACTAGCATTCGAAGTTAGCGATCTTGATTCTGTAGAATGGGGCTTGCTTGTACCTTGTAGCAAGACGGATGATACAGCACTAAAATTTTGTGGAAATTATGCTGTATATTCTAGTAGAAGTATTCTAGACCAATAACCACTGAATAGTAATAACGGAATTAGGATAAAGGGCATTATGATATGTTAAAAATATGTAAATGACCAAGTAAAATTTCAAGATGCAGGGTTTCCTTTGCTTTCTATTTTTTTTCATGTTATAGATGCAGGCATCAAAAATCACACACGTTATTATAAATTACAACACATGGGTGCGACAACCTACGTGCTCCACCAAGTTAAAGCTCACAGAATGAAACACATTCAATTCTATGCTGCATGGGCAATCAGGAAGAGACCATTGCTTTCTGGATAATATATCACCAGCCTGTAGTCATTATCTCCCAATCCACCTGTAATGTGATTATGTCTTAAGCGGCGCCTTCTTCTCTCTGTCGGATATCCGAGCAGGAGCTGTGGAATGGGACTTGAATCGACCCCTTCCTTCTCCTTCCTTCTCCTGAAGGATACATACCAAATGTTCAATCTCTCATCATCACAAATGAGTTAGGACATGNTGCCAACCCCTTAGAAGTCAAGACAATACGACTTATTGGGTCGTCTTGAGTCACAGGCTTTTTTCCCCAGCCTTTCCTTTCGCCGTAACTGGCGACATGGATTGAATCACTTCACTAGCGCTGCTCCCGGTGTCTTCCGTGTATTTATCTATGATGGTTTGTGAAGTGCTCTCCTCAGGTTTCTGCTCCTTGACATAAGTGTTCTCAATCGGTCACCACACCTGCCGACTGCAGCTTTCTCTATACCTTCTTTCGTGACCGTGACCCCCTAGAGGCACAGGGCTACTTGTTCCGTTTACTACGGTTAGGACCATGGTTGGGCTTAGCATTTTACACCCAAATAGCGGTGGCGACATTCACGGGAGGCACTCGTGTACGACCCGTATTTTTGGCCTTTTTCCAGTCGCTACCTGTAATATCCCGATTTTTCCCCGTACGGAGATTTCATGTTGTAAATAATTTTGAGCCGATTTCTAAGACGGGGAAAATTTAACTCAAATTTTTTCATAAAACCTCAGCTTAAAATTAGGGTTTCGCGATCTCGCAAACTTTCCCAAGATTTAGAATAATTTTTGGCCTAATCTGGAATTTTTCCAGATACCCGAAGTGTCCGTAAAATATACTAACAAGAAAATAAATTCAAGAATACCTCAACCGAAATCAAACTACTAATAAGAAAAATTAGCAGATCACGACGGTATGTCCGAAATATTTTTAGGACATCCGCACACAAACAATTTATGACCAAACGCGATTAAACATGATCGAAATTGGTACTGGGCCTCAAACCTATTCCCTGGCAACCGAAGCTGCAAGGATAAGGTTAATATATAAGTATATATAATATAAAAATATATAATATAATAATAATAGTAATAGTAATAGTAATAATATTAAAATAATAATAATAATAATAATAATAATAATAATAATAATAATAATAATAATAATAATAATAATAATAATTAAAAAGCAAATAGAGGCACCACCTCTGATTGCTTTAAATAGCAAAGGCCTGGGTGCCTCTGCTATTTGGTTTTCATATTTTTCAGTTTCGTTCGTGCACACTGCAATTATGCTGTCGGACTCAAGAAAAATAACGGGATCACCCTATCGTGCTTAGGGGTATTCCCTCACAACTTCCACCATCTTTAAACATGCTTTGGAGGTGGGTAATCCGACCACCATTGTCTATGTGGTTTTTCTGTGTTGTTATATGTGTGTATTTTTTAGAAAGAAAAATAGGAAATGTTATATAGAAAATATAATGATAATGAGGTACTGATGGTCTTACACAGTTTAGATGTTAGGAAAATATAACTGTATTGATTGGAACCTATAGAAAGTTAATAATTGATTTTTAGAGAGGAAACATGTGCGAAACCACGCTGTGAATGAGTTTAATGGAAGGACATTTGAATGACTAAACCTAGTCATTTGAATAACTCTGAATTTTACTCATCCAGGAGCAATTTTACTAGGTCATTTGAAGGACCTGGCACAAGTCATTCGAATGACCCATTAATTTTTACAACAGAGAGTAAAATTTAGAAGGCATTCGAATGACAAGGCCATGTCATTCGAATGACTCATCATTTTTACCCACAGAGGGCCCAGTTTCAGTGTCATTCAAATGAACAGCCCGAGTCATTCGAATGACAATTGAAGAACTTAAGGTTTTAGCCTTTCTATATGTTCCAACAAGCACGAAAACTCGGAAAAGGATATAGGGAAGTAACTGTATATGTATTGCACGTATAATAACTTGCATCATGAGGACACGGTCGTTAGTAAGGCTTAGGACAACTTTAGATAACTAGAGGTTAAAGTCACCTAAAGGTGTTAAGATAAAGAATGGACCTAGGGAACCAGATAAGTCGAAAGACGGGCGCCGACCACCGAGGGTTTGGAACAGCTCGAAGATAGAACATAGTTATATACTAGGGAATACCCCTCTCTTGGCATGTCAAGAAGGGGAAGAAGACCTAGAGGAGGACCTTGAGGAACAATGAAGGTTGGACTCTCCGAGCAGCAGTGTGATCTATACTATCTATCGTGATGTACATTTTGTATGGACTAAATGGAGTAGTGTTCTATTAGTCCTTAGGTTATATGTATATTATCTGTTGTATGAACTATGTTATATGTACATATTTTGTTGTATGAACTATGTAATATTGTTGATTAGAAATGATGAATGAGGACCACTTTTGTTGAACCACTTTGTCAATTGTGCGTTAAGCTTGCTATGATTGCCATAATTGCGTAGCTATATTATGTTCTATAAACATTAAGCCTCAAAGCTCTATCGCTCATAATATATGTTTCCTTCTACGCGTGGCTTATATTTCATGTTAGATAAATAAGTGGAGAAAATTTCAAATCGTTCCGTATTTTTATGTAAATAGTATTTTCAAAGATAATAAAGGACTACATGTATTCCCTCTAAAGTAGTCAACAACCTAGCAAGCATAGTTTACGACTTAAGCGTAAACCAGCTAGCTAGGGTGTTACACCGGCTAGGGGACTTACTTAAGTCGATATGATTGTTAGGAAAACCACCTCAAGTTTAGCCCAAGAGCCCTATATTTATAGAGTTTCAGGGCTCTCAACTTCTGATAACCGCTCTTCTCCCAGCTTGTCGACGGTTACCACTTTGATCCGTCGTGGTCAGCATAATACGAACTGGTTATGCTTGCATGTGTGACACAACATGCAGCTGTTATCTTCATCGTGTTTTTTAGCTGTTATCCACTTTCTGAATACGGGAAGTTATTTCCCCTCGTGGCCACCTTGGATTGGAGGTTATTGCTTGTGTTTAAATTTACAAACCGCTCCCTCCAAAGGACTGACTTAATAACACAATTTTCGCTAAGTCTTGAAGCCTGTCGCTATGTTCGCCCAATACGAGGTGACTTCCATGAAGCGACCGTGACAATTCTTAGATGAATTGTCATATTTGCGACAGCTTTACCTTGGTCATCGACCTATAGCATCGACTCCTTAGTTAATTGATATTTTTTAACTCACCTTGATCTCTGTCATCTCTTGATTTTCTGTCGCGACGAGTACTCCCTCGCGGCCAATTCTCTTAGCTATCTTTTAGCAACTATTGTCGCCGAATAGCTATTGTCACGACAATTCCTCTGTCGCAACCCATTCTTTAGCAAGCCTTGATGATTTTTCTATCGCCAATAACTACTAACCTTCACATCGCCAATGTTCTTACCATCTGCGTCGCCAACGTTCATTTCGACGCAAACTCTTAGTCAAAATTCGCTTTTCACTATTCCGCGAATTTTGGCGACCAAACAAATTCCTATAGATAGTTTCCTAAAGTTGAACTACTGACTCTAGGATTCTGACGTCGCTACACTGACCATAAGCTCCATGGTCTGCTACGCTACTTTGTAAGTTGTAAATGGAGGGGGAGGTGAAGGGTGAGAGCTCTTGGGAGAGTCTTAGCGAGAAGCTGTTTGCACGATGACATGAGACACTTTGAAAAACCATGGCATNAATAATAATAATAATAATAATAATAATAATAATAATAATAATAATAATAATAATAATTAAAAAGCAAATAGAGGCACCGCCTCTGATTGCTTTAAATAGCAAAGGCCTGGGTGCCTCTGCTATTTGGTTTTCATATTTTTCAGTTTCGTTCGTGCACACTGCAATTATGCTGTCGGACTCAAGAAAAATAACGGGATCACCCTATCGTGCTTAGGGGTATTCCCTCACAACTTCCACCATCTTTAAACATGCTTTGGAGGTGGGTAATCCGACCACCATTGTCTATGTGGTTTTTCTGTGTTGTTATATGTGTGTATTTTTTAGAAAGAAAAATAGGAAATGTTATATAGAAAATATAATGATAATGAGGTACTGATGGTCTTACACAGTTTAGATGTTAGGAAAATATAACTGTATTGATTGGAACCTATAGAAAGTTAATAATTGATTTTTAGAGAGGAAACATGTGCGAAACCACGCTGTGAATGAGTTTAATGGAAGGACATTTGAATGACTAAACCTAGTCATTTGAATAACTCTGAATTTTACTCATCCAGGAGCAATTTTACTAGGTCATTTGAAGGACCTGGCACAAGTCATTCGAATGACCCATTAATTTTTACAACAGAGAGTAAAATTTAGAAGGCATTCGAATGACAAGGCCATGTCATTCGAATGACTCATCATTTTTACCCACAGAGGGCCCAGTTTCAGTGTCATTCAAATGAACAGCCCGAGTCATTCGAATGACAATTGAAGAACTTAAGGTTTTAGCCTTTCTATATGTTCCAACAAGCACGAAAACTCGGAAAAGGATATAGGGAAGTAACTGTATATGTATTGCACGTATAATAACTTGCATCATGAGGACACGGTCGTTAGTAAGGCTTAGGACAACTTTAGATAACTAGAGGTTAAAGTCACCTAAAGGTGTTAAGATAAAGAATGGACCTAGGGAACCAGATAAGTCGAAAGACGGGCGCCGACCACCGAGGGTTTGGAACAGCTCGAAGATAGAACATAGTTATATACTAGGGAATACCCCTCTCTTGGCATGTCAAGAAGGGGAAGAAGACCTAGAGGAGGACCTTGAGGAACAATGAAGGTTGGACTCTCCGAGCAGCAGTGTGATCTATACTATCTATCGTGATGTACATTTTGTATGGACTAAATGGAGTAGTGTTCTATTAGTCCTTAGGTTATATGTATATTATCTGTTGTATGAACTATGTTATATGTACATATTTTGTTGTATGAACTATGTAATATTGTTGATTAGAAATGATGAATGAGGACCACTTTTGTTGAACCACTTTGTCAATTGTGCGTTAAGCTTGCTATGATTGCCATAATTGCGTAGCTATATTATGTTCTNAGTCACTCACCTTAACATAATTGACCGTTAAAGAGCACTAAGCTGGGAACTCTAGACACCTTACGTGGAGGCACTACTTCACCACGAACGGAAGACGAAAGGGAGAAAAGAAATAAAAATATAACTGGAGCGAAAAGTCTCACAAATGTATGACCTCTTAAGCTCTTGGAGTGAATTAGCAAGTCTAAACACTCACGGAAAACCTCTATATATAAGGGGAGGAAGAGATCCCCTTCTACAACGTTAATCGATGTGGGACTAATTCCTGCACTCATCTCGTGCGAGACAAACCCATGTAAACATCATCTCACGTGAGATGAGCTCTAGAAACCACTTTGCTCAACTACGACATCTCACGCGAAATGTTATACGTCTCGCGCTAGACGTGCCCTATGACTAGCATCTCACGCAAGATGCTCCCTACGTCTCACACGAGGCACCTTGCTCTCTCTCCTTTTTCTTCTCTCTTCTAAGGGTCGTCACATATCAGTCCTTATAATTTTGATTTTAGCAAAAAATTGTTTTTCTATGAAAGCAACAAAACATTGGACAAGATTAGAGGTTTGAGCTGTAGTTCTCATGAAATACACCCAAGTATATCTAGATTTATCATCTACAACAGTAAGAAAGTACTTATGTCCTTTTCTGGAAGGACTAGCCAAAGGTCCATAAATATCCATATGAATTATATCAAAGCAATATACAGAATTTGTAGCACTAGAAGCAAATGACAATCATTTCTGCTTAGCTAGATGACATGGATCACAAGGATCCTTATTCTTGAGACAACCTATGAAAGAAAACCTGGAATGCAGAACTAAAAGCTTTTCAAGAGATAGATGTCCTAGTCTATAATGCTAAATAGGAATAGGTGACTGGAAAAGGGTTAAACTGGTGTAGTAGGCTGAACTAGTTTAGTAGAATTTTGTAGAATATGGGAAATTGGTCTTTCTAGCTCTATGTGCTCATGAAGATTTGCCATTGTATATAAGCCTCGTCTTATCTCAGTTGCACTAATCATCCTCAATGTAATGGAATCCCGAAACTCACAAGATTTGTCAGTAAACATCGCACTACATTTCAGTCCAGTGGTAAGTTTTGAAACTAAAAGTAAATTGAAAGTGAAAGAAGGTATATATAGGACATTTGTCAAATAGAGATTAGTAGAAAATACCATTGTTCCTGAAATTCCAGCTATGGTTATGGTTCCATCAGACAAATTTACTGAAATTGGTTTTATGTGATGGTATGTATGAAATTCATTGAGTGAATAGCACACATGGTTTGTAGCACCAGTGTCTATTACCCAATAATTTAGTTTATGACCAACTAAAGATAGTGCAAAATGTATACCTGATGGATTTTGTGCAGTAAGTGATGTGGTTGGAGGCTGAGTGGTTGTCATTACGTGGTTTATGCTATGAGGAGGATGTAAATCCTTCTGTTGCAGTAGAGCTAGTAATGATTGCTTTTGCTCTAGTGTAAAGCCCAAATCAGTGGCTTCCTCAACATCCTTTTGACTAGAGACTACACTGCTAGTTTCATCATGATCATCACTAGCAATTATGTTTGCTGCAACTCTTTCTCTATAGTGCTGTAATAGGTGTGGATACTTCTTAAAGCATTTTTCAATTAGATGGCCAATTTTTCCACAGTGCGGGCAAGTTATATTAGGATCATATATAATACTTAAACCTTTGCCATTTCCTCTACTAGTACCCCTTCTTGCAACATTTCCTTTGCATCTTCCTTTGGCTTTTTCTCTTCCTTGTGTAGCCGAAAAACCTCTGTCAGAAGCACTAAATAGAATTCTAGTCTCATAATTGCTTGAATTCAGTTGTCGTTCTTATTGAGTCAATAGAGAGAAGACATTGCCTATGTCAAGAATTGACCTCATCAACATTATTTGAGATTGAACTGCACTGTATTGATCATTTAATCCCCTAAGAAACTATACAACATAGTCCTTTTTTTGTATTCTTTCACAGTTCTTAGGCCACAAACACACTGAATTCCACACATGCAATTAGGAATAGGGCTAAAATTCTCTTGCTCCTCCCATATTGACTTCAATCAAGTGAAATATGAGGTAATGCTTAAATCCCCTTTCCTAATGGCAAACAATTCCTCTTGCAACTCAGCAATTCTAAAGATATCCCCTTCAAAATACCTTTGATGCATATCTTTCCATAGATCAAATGCATTTTCAATCCAAAGTATACTATGCATTATCTCTTGATTAAGTGAATGATTAATCCATGAAACAACAAAAGTATTGTATTTATTCCAGGCATAGAACGGAGGATCATTTACCTCTAGTTTCGGCAACTTGCCATCAATAAACCGGAGCTTATTCTTTGATTTCAAGGCCATCTTCATTGCTCGCACACACACATGATAATTTTGACCAGAGAACACAGTTATTAAAATCGCGATTTAACACATAAAATTGTACGATTTTACGAGTTTAGGTTGTAAAATCGAGCTAACTCGCATGTAAACTCGTTTCTGGGTAAACTCGCATAAAATCGCGAGTTTACTCCCGATTTTACAAGTTTACCACACAGGCAGGGTTTTTTTTTTTTTAGAAACAAAACAAGTTTGATATTGCTTTCCATAACTATGAGTTTTTAGATTTAGGTCATTTAAGTATTTTAGAGTTATCATTTACAGTTGCGCCTACAATCGTGCTCCGTTGTGCTTCGTCGTTGCTTGTGCTCCGTCGCTAATCCGTCGTATGTATTTCATCCTTTGCTCAGGGATCTTTCCCACCAGAGTGCGTGACCTCTGCATTGCTATTTGTGCTTTAGTGTTCTATATTGAAGACATCATCGTCACAAATTCACTTCTTGTGATGTTCAGTAGTCAATACTATGTATTATGTTATATGTATTATGTATGAATTGAACTTAGAACTCATATATTTCATCTTTATTTGTGCTTTGTTATGGATATAAATGTATTTATGAATTTCAAGTTTTATTAAATATATTTTTGTAGCATAATAATTTTTTAAAATATTTTTTAATATTTTTTAATAATAGGTAAACTCGTACGAGTTTACGATCCTAGTTTACGATCCGAGTTTACGGAGGCTCCACGAGTTTACTTAAACTCGCGAGTTTGATAACCATGCCAGAGAGTACAAAAGGAATCAAGGTTGTTCTAGGATTCTCACTCGGATGCAAAAATAGGGATTATTCGAATCAGACATTGGATTGTAAGCTTGCATTCTTCAATTATTTACCTTAGAAACGTGATTAGCTATTGTGACATTCTGATTACACAAAACGCCCAAATCTTGATGCACATCAATAAGATTTGATGGAATCTCCGTAGAACAATTGGAAGAATTGAGATGAAAGAAAGAAAGATGAAACAGAACAAATGATCGAAGATCAAAAAATCACTAGAATCCTATTGAGACTTCAAAGTGATGTTGAAAAAATTGCTCAATGATCATCGATTCTCTCTGGAATCTCCTTGTTTCATTGGTAGAAACCCTAAGAAATTTCAAGCACAAGAATTGAGCTCAAAACTTCAAGATCTCAACGTGAACACGGTGTGAGAATGAAAATAGATTGGAAGCATGCAATCTCAACTAATACCATGTTAAAATGGTGATCAATCTCAACTGGAGAAATCAGAGAGTTGAGAAACTGGGAAAGCGAAAATGAATTTTCAGATTCATTTACTTGGTGAGGCAAGTTTATATATAAGATGTAAGCTAAATGAAGATGAAATAAAATGTAGATTAACTTGGCTATGTGCAAGTTACTTGTTGTGCAAATAAACTAAGTAACTTACCAACTTCTTAACTACCAACTAACTTAACTACCAGCTCATTTGTATCCGGTGACATATCAAATGCTCTATAGAAATTTCAATCATCTTATAGGTTTGTGATAAGATTTGCACACCCATCTTTACAATAGATTTAATATAGTTTCCATTATTATATTATAGAAAATTCAATAGAAATTTCAATCATCACATTTTGAGGTTTTTTTTCTAACTAGCCGAGAATACAATACGAATTGCACAAATTAAGTTTACACATTCCATGTGGAAACATTATGTCTACTTATATTTCATCCACCATTAAATAAAATTTCAATGAAGTCACACTACATTAAAATTTCATCAACATCTAATTAGGGGTAAAATGTCTGTTGACACAATATTTTATAAAAAATAAGCATAAATAACATAGTTCCATTATACTTTCACAATGAATTGGTTCCTGTTTGTTTTTGGTCAACAATGAATTGTCCAGCCAAAACTTCAAGGCCCAAGCATATTTGTTTTAGTCATAAAAGTTTGACATTGTCTAGTAATACTATGTCATTTTCATTTGCCCCAGTAGAGGATACATACACCAACAATCTTCGAAATGGCCCAAAGAAAAGAAAGAAGGCCCTTAGATGTTTGTTGAAATCAAGCGAACAAACAGATATCAAGCTTCCTCTCTATGATTAAATTATTGAAATTGGAGCTAAAAAGAGTTACTAAAACGTAAAATGCCTATCGTGCATTTTGTATTGTCAATCTCCGGGAGAGAGAGAGAGAGAGAGAGAGAGCAGTGAGTGACTGTTGGTCGTCTCGTCTCCAATCCAATGGCCGCGAATCCTAAGAAGTCGTTAGGGCTAATAGCGAACGCGATGAAGCAAAAGGAGTGCTTCGTTCAACTGTTCGCTATGGCGGGAATCCTGGGTTTGAGCGTAAGGTGTTTGGGTCACAAGTACCGAATCCGCGATCTCGAAGAAGAAACTTGCGCCCTCAAATTGAAGCAAGTCTCCCTCACGCGCCGCATGAAACGCACCAAGCGCGCCCTGCTTCTCGAAGCTTCTAACGACTCCACCGGCCTCTGCGCTTCTCGCCTTCACACTCTCTTCTCCCATAAACAACACTGATCCCTCCCAGTCCAATCGATAACCCTCCGTCTTCCCCCGTGAGTTCCTTTTTTTTTTTTTTTTATTTACCGATTATCGATATTTTATCAATCAATAACCTAATGCAATGATAAAAGATGGAATGATGAATTTTGTATTTGTCTTTGAGGATGTTTGCTGCTTGCTATTTTCTTATTGAGTCAGAAATTGGTCACAACTTTCCCAATTCTCAATTTCGATGAATATATTGGTCAATTTTTTATTTTATTTTATTTCTGGTATGTTTGTGTTCTCTGATCTTATTTGTCCTTTCAGCTGATAGATTCAGGTTATTTTAACAACTATGAATACATAAAATTCTATTGCTAGGAAGAGAGTGTAAGTAAGTGGTTATGATATTGTGATTAAATAAATACATGTATATACACATGGGATCTATTTGTAAGCTTTTAATGTCGGGTCTATATATAGTTAAGCTCAAACTTGAGCTTGTTTGTTTAGCTAAACAAACAACTAAACAAAGGAGCTTGGTTTAGCATCGAGTCCAGCTCAAATAGTTCACAAATGGGCAATGGCTCCGCTCTTCTACACCTCTAGTCCTTTGTTGTAGTTTAACACTGAGAGGCCTGTTAAATGGATGCATATCAGTCATGCCTTAAAATTTGCAGTATATGTCCAGCGAGAATGACTGTAATGGCTGCTTTTGGGCTTTCAGCTGTACTTCTCAGAATGATGGATTCTACCATGCTCCTTTAAAGAAGTTGTGCACGGATGCTTTGTTAAATTTTCCTGCTGCAGTAAGTTTTTGATTTTATCACCAGGATAACACATTCATTAGCAACTATATTGAGTCTTGTTTGTTTCATGTTAGTCCTTCACAGTATTACCTTATCTCATTCTTCGTCCAAAACGGGAGATCTGATTTGAGCTGAAAAGAATGTGCTAACAGATGCCCTTCTACAATATACTTAATTTGCTTTCCTGATAATAAGAACAAAGGGACCTTAAAAACAGTACAGCCCAAAAAGTGCATTGAAGAAGTTAAACCATATCAGAATCAAAATAAATCCATTCACATTATTCAATAATGTCTCTGCTATTTTCAAAGCTGGTTTTTTGGGCTTGATTTTGAGTGGGATCTTCAGCAGTTAAGGAGATATTGTTGAATAATGTTTATGGATCCATGTTGATGTTGATATGGTTTGACATCTTCACTGCATTTTTGGGCTGTCCTGTTTCTAATGCTCTCCCCCCTTGTCCGTATTCCTTTAGTGGGTTTCCTTCCGGGATAAGCAACTGTGAAGGGTATGAGAATGATTCTATGGTTCCCCTGGTTCGCTTGACTTTGTGCTAGGTTAGCACACTAGGTGATTTAGGAGTAGCAGAGTTTATTAGACATCTATGAATAGTTTGATTCCACTCTCATCTGCCTATGTGTCCAATTTACTTTGATTCATATAGTTGGTAATATTCTGAGGATATGGCCTTCGGTGAGAATCATAAATTGACTCAAAGATACATCAGGATTCAAGCAACCTCCTCCATGAGCCTACCTCAATTTTTTTTTTCTTTTATATATACTTCAATTTTAATGGTTTGACTGTTGACATGGTTTACAGTAGGGTACTATAGCGTGATCTATGTAGCTGATTTCACCTAGTGGAATAAACTATAATTATTGTTGTCTTTTTATTGTATATGCTTGGTGCTTTGATATTTACTACTAGCTCTCTCTAAGTCTCCAAATTTTTTGAATTTGCTTTAATGTTTATCATGGTTTTGCTTCAATTTTTATCTTTGTTCTGCTTTTGTATTTATTTACTATAGCCTGGATCTTCTATGAATGAAATAGGATCTGGGTATATGCCTGTGGTTTGCTAGGATTTGGAACAACTTAGTGCCTGTGATGATTAATTAGTGGTTTATGGATGATTTGTTATTGACTTTTGCATGTGCATCAGTTAAAACTGGACCCATCATGCATGTTATTTGCTGTTCTCACATGTTATTTTTCTGCTTCAATCATTTGAGCGCAATATGCCCACTGACTGCCTTGGATTGGAAGGTTCCTACGTCCTCCTATCCATTAAATCTACCTAACTTCATGCTGGTCCCATTATAACATGCATTTTGAGCATTCGGGTTTTCAAGGTTTAGGAACGCTGTTAATAATAGTACAGGTTGAATAATGTCACATGCAAGTGCGACGAAGTCATTTGATCCAGGGACACAAGCCTCCACACTTGACTATTTTATGGTTTATTGTTACCCCTTTGGTTTATAGTTTGTCTGGTTTATTTCTCCATTTTATCAGATATATGCATGCCATTTAACTCTATATATTCTCTATATTGTATCCCTGAATTTAATTCAAAAGGATTTTATTACTTGTGCATTTAACTTGATATATTTATATTTTTCCATTTACTTATGGTTGATAATACTCATCTGTGTTTGTTTTTAAATTCCGTATTCCTTGATATATTTCATTGGCTAATTTTCTTTTTCTAATCTTTTATTGAAAAGATCTATTTGGCAAATATAATTGTTTCAGGATAACATTATTTTATTTTATCGAACGAGGGCAACTTCATGACTGCTGTTTTTTTGGGAAATAGTGTCCATTGCTTCATTGTAGTATCTATTTTTCTGTTAGTTGGCCTTTTATTTGTGTGGATTTGGCTTTAATATTCCTTTTCTTTGTATAATCTAAACCACCGTTATTTGATTATGCATAGCCCTATGGTTTTGCTTCAGATTGGCCAATTTTCTCCAACTCATGCATAGAGATTCAATCTAATCTATGGTACATATAATTGCACAAATCCTCAGCCCCGACTTACAAAAATGTCCATATATAATCAATGTGCGTTTGGGGGAAAAAACTCTCTTCGAAGAGATCCAAATCAGACACAGCAACTTTTACGAAAGCAACCATTCCGGTAAAAGTAAAGTTAGTGGTGTGTACGAATTTTTTTTTACAGGCTTCATGTATGTAGATGAAAAAATTATTGATGTGTTGGTGAATAATTATCGAGGCAATAAGCTTACAAAAACGTGCAACGTAAATGCTATTTTACTCTATTAACTATTAATCTAAACAATGGAGCTCCAAATTTTTTTATGGGCTTCCATTCTACTCTTCATAAAATCACTATTATAAACATGCTTAAGTGGAACATGAGGCAACACATCACGTTGGCAGACATGGGTAATAGGTCTATTTGACTTTATTTAATGGGTACGCATATTAAATCCCTGCTCAGAAAAAATAAAAAATCATATCTGGTCGAAAAATAAAAAGTCATATCTGGTCAAGCTTAACAACTGGTATGCCTATGCTTTTCTACTTACTACTACTATATGTTTTACATAGAGAAGAGTATTTTATTGACATAAGTCTTCATTGATAGTACATGATTTTCGTCACCTACAGATTGGCTTAGTTACTTTGTCTGGAGCTCAATAACGAGTAAAATTAAATAATCAAATAGTCGCAAATAAAAAAAAATTAAAAAAATAAGAGGAAAAAAGTTGTTGTTTCCGTGATTGCATCTGAACACTGCAATTAATTAAAGAATGATTGAAAGAGTCCATGGAAGGGGGTCCTTGGCGCATAAATTCGTCACATGTGAGCCCGTGCATGCATTGCCTTTAGCGTCAAAACAAAACCAACCCCATCACCACCCACAGTTGTAAGCACACAAACGAAACCATGTGGGAGACAAACACAGTTCAAAATTCTCAGACTCAGCTCATTTCAGGGCCCCACCACCGACACGCTTTTCATTTCGGCTCTTCTGTTAAGCGGAAAAAAATTAGGTGCGCTGTTAATAAGTGCACTTAATTTTTATTAATTAAATTATCTTTGTAATTTACTGCGATAAAAACATGGTTCACTGCGACTTGAACAAACCAACAAGATGTGAAAAATTAGTTATAAATTGTACAAATTAAATGATATCTAAAATAGTAATGAATAGGAATATGGATATTTTTCCTGAAAAAGGAAAAGACCATTCATTCTAGTTGTGTTTTCTTCCAAAATTCACTTCAACTTTCCCTCACATATTCATTTTACCCTTCCATTCACGGCTATATTCATCCCTTCCTACTACTACTACTACCGCACATATATGTGTGCGCGCGCGCACACACAAAAACCATTCCTTACTTCTTCTACTTCTTCCCTTTCAACACACTCTCTCTCTTCCTTCAGTACTTCACTTCTTCACACTTCACCCCGACCAATAGAGCGAACAAAGTAGGGGCCGGGGGGTACAAAATGGCGCTGAACTCAGGGGTTGTTTGCGGCGCGATGCTGTACTTGTGCGTTACTGTGTCTCTCACTTTTGCTGAAGACCCGTACAGGTTCTTCAACTGGAATGTCACATACGGCGACATTTATCCCCTTGGAGTTCGCCAACAGGTATATACATGGTCTCAGTCTCTCTCGCTTTCGGTTTCATCGTTTGGATCTGAATCACTGTGGAGAATGTTAGTGTGTGTACCGTGACTTGTTCTCAAACTAATTGCTAAAATAAATCTGCAGGGAATACTTATCAACGGACAATTCCCGGGTCCAGACATTCATTCTGTTACCAACGACAACCTCATCGTCAATGTCTTCAACAGCTTGGACGAGCCCTTCCTCCTCTCCTGGTACTCCTCCCTTCACAATGACTATAAAAGTCAGAATAATCGCAACTAAAATTATTTCATATAATTTATGGTACTCAGTAATTAGGTTTATAATAAATAGTATAGTAATAGAAGGCAAGGCTACTTATTTATCTATCTAATGTCACCAATCACATGACATGTGATTTTTTAGCAAAGATTCTTATAGTGTTCAGTATATTTTTCCTAATTTGTATATGTATGATAGCCTATGTAGTAAAACGCAAGCATGTAATTAGAGTCTGAGTCTGATTTAGTTATTTTTTATTTGAGTATGAATTTTGCTTATTTGAGCCTTGTCCTTCCCGTGAAGATAAGTTGAGATGATTGTTGGGGTTGGTAGCGCATTTGCTAGTGCATTTTTGGATGTTTGTTAAGTCACATGATTTTGTAGCGCTGGTGGAAAGTGGATGACTATCAGATATCCATATATATTATCCCATGTGATAAAACCAGACATTTTTGCCAACATGAATCCAGATCTAAGCTCGCTGGCCTTACGTATTTATATTAATTTTGTTTATATTTAAATTAATTTTAATTAAAAGCGTTTAAAGTGATTATATTTCCCTTTTAAAAAATAAAATAGGTTCTTAAAATTCTCTATAATATATATATATATATATATATATATATATTAAAAAAACTATAATGTAATTTCAGTTTTGTTTGTTAGAAATAAGATTTTAAAAAAATTATTCACACAAAAGGGCAAACATATATTGTGATGATGAGACCATAACACTCGTGATGAATTTAGCATTTGTGTTAATTAACGTAGAAGTGGCGTACATAATGAAAACCGTTATTATCATCACTAGCCTCAATATATAATTGGGTAGCGCACAGGTGCATTTTGGCTTTCTATAGTGGTGAAGTGACAAAATTAAATAAAAGAAATGAAAAAAATGCACCAGGGAATCGTCTATGATTTGGGCCCATTTACTTTATTTATGCTAGGCTGTTCACCGCTGGATGCTGGGATGGGATGGATTATCTCCTTGATTTAGTTTTTATGATTTACCTGTTTTTTCTTTTTTAAAAAAATTATAATATTAAGACACCGAACCTTCCCATTGGTTGATGAGAGGTGCACCATTTATTTCGAGTGATGGTTGACAAATAGGTCTTTGATTTCTGCCAAATGGGATCTAAAGACTCCAAGAGTAAATCAATGCGCAATCATAGTAGAATGATAGAAATATTGGAATTTGGAGGATACATGACATCAATAGTAGCTTTTTCATTTTAGTCGCCTCAATTTACATTAGTGGAAAAAAAAAAAATGCCTCAGTCCAATTTCAACACTTGTTTATAGGGTTTTATTAAACAAAACAGAAATGGTACTTTTTTTTAAAATTTAATTTTTATAAATATAGGACCTTTAAATTTTTAATGACATTAAATATATATATATATATATATATATATATATATATTAAAGTCTTAAAAATCTTCCAATTTTTTTTACTTCCTTAATGGATTAACAAAACGATGGAAACAACAGTAATTTTATATTTTGTTAGATTCAAAGCAAATATTTGAACATTCGATTTTGGTTTTCTTTTCTTAACATAAAAACACAGGAGCGGGATTCAGCAGAGAAGGAACTCATATGAGGATGGGGTGTTTGGGACAACATGCCCCATACCACCGGGGAAGAACTTCACATACATACTTCAAGTGAAGGATCAGATTGGGAGCTTTTACTACTTCCCATCTCTCGCATTCCACAAAGCTGCTGGTGGATTTGGAGGCATTAGGATCCTCAGCAGGCCTAGAATTCCAGTCCCATTTCCTGATCCCGCTGGTGATTACACTGTCCTCATTGGAGATTGGTACAAGGCCAACCACACGGTACGGTAGCCCTATAGTATTAATTAGCAGCATTAGCGTACAAATTCCTATTCTTACATTTCTCTCATTAGTACTTTGTGTGCTGTCTAAAACTTTCGACTTCTCTTGGTAAATGCCACTATGACAATTTGTCTGCCTTGGGAAATCTGGGTCTGCGTTACGTGTAAGCCAAGGGGTACAAATCCCAATTAATTTTCCCGAGAGAAGAAGGAGTGATCCCTATCAAGAACCAACTTTTTCACCCGTGGCTAATGCTCGTTTTAGTTCATTAAGTGTAATGAAATAAATTGAGAGACTATCTTTTAATTTATTATTTCAACGATTAAAAAGTTAAATTTTAAATTTTAAAGGCTAAAGTCGAGCTTACACTTTTCGTTATTAAAATGAATATTTTCTCTTTCACAACTAATAAAAAGAGAGATAAAGAATCAACTTTTCCCTTTCCTTTTTTTCCCCCCTTGAATTGCAGAACGTGATTTTCAAGAAAAGCTGTATGCATTTTCTAACTTGGTTGAAGGTCCACTAATTAATTAATGCTTCTATTGATAAGTAAAATTTTGTTTCAAAGATAATTGGGACAGTTAGAAGAACCAAACACACGCCTTAAAAATTAATTAGAGACGATAATAAGGAAAAGGAAATTAGGGCGGGACCTTTTTTTAAAACTTTTTTTTATTTATTTTAATTTAGCGAGATATGCTTCTATACAAGCTTTCGGATATTCTTTAATTAATTTATTTATTGAGATTTGTTATGTACAATGACTTTCTTTTTTCAATAACTTAGTATTTGACAATTGATAAAGAATTTGTTTGTGGCTATGCTACAGAATTTGAAGGCCATACTTGATAGCGGCAGTAAGCTACCTTTCCCTGATGGAATCCTCATCAATGGCCGTGGGCCCAACGGAGGAGCCTCTTTCAATGTGGAACAAGGTATGCATGCATGCGTCTCATCTAGCACCAAAAGCAAATTAATATCCAACCTAACCTTCTCTTGTACCTTTTCTTATTATTTAATTAATCGATTAGATACATGCTTGGGTTAAAATAGGATTTACACCGCATGGATGCAGGAAAGACATACAGGCTTAGAATATCAAATGTGGGGCTGGAAAATTCCCTAAACTTGCGAATCGCGAACCACAAAATGACGTTGGTGGAAGTGGAGGGAATACACACCCTTCAAACAACCTACTCCTCCCTTGATGTTCACGTTGGCCAATCTTACTCGGTTCTGGTAACCGCTGACCAACCCGCTCAGGACTATTACATTGTGGTTTCTTCTCGATTCACATCTACTGTCCTCACCACCACTGGAGTTCTCCGCTACAGCAACTCCGCGGGCCCAGTCTCAGGCCCGCCCCCTGGTGGACCCACCGTCCAAATTGATTGGTCCTTGAACCAGGCCCGATCCATCAGGTATTTTTATTTTATTTTATTTTATTTTATGAATTAAGAAACTCCTCTGCTCCAATCTATATAAGTTAGGAAATCACTACAGAGTAGATTGGCAACCTAATTCCCACAGTCTGTTCTTTGGATTTAATTAATTTTGTGTATCAGTTAGTTTTTGAACTTATTTTTGCACCAATTTTCTTATAAAACTTGTATCATGCTAGTCTTTTATACTGATTAAAGTGAAAAGAGGAAGGTCGATTTGAGTTTTATAAATTTGAAGAGAATTTCAGGTACATAATTAGACTAAGGGACTAGTGGGGAATAACTATAATGGGATACTGATATTCCTTAAGTATACTGAATCAGATAGTACAATGTTCCAACATGAAGTATTGTTTATACACTATATCAGTATATTACCGGGAATTTGAATTACCTATAAAAAAGATTACCACCTTTTAAATTACTAGTAATGATACATTGTGTTTGGTATATATAGGTAATGTAATTGACAATTTATATTACCACGTTTGATATATCAAAAAGAATGTCAAGTAATAAATGTATTTTGTCATAATGCCCTCTAAATAATAAATAAAATTAAAAATAACAATATAATAATAAATTAAATAAATAAAAAAATAACCATAATAACAACAAAATAAAATAAAAATAATAAAAATTGGTTAGTGTATTGCTGTGGTGGTGATGGTGGTAAAGGCAACAACAACGGTGATGATGGCAATGGTGGTGATAAGTAGTGGTACTAGTAATGGTGGTGGCAACAACGGCTGTAGTGGTGGAAATAAGGGGTTGTAGTGGTGATGATAACAATTATGGTAGTAGAAGCGGGTTATGGTAGAGGTGTCAGTGATGAATATGGTGGCAGTGACGACAATTGTGGTCGTGGTAGTAGAGGTGATAGTGGTGGGTAGTGGAAGTAGTGGCAGTGGTGGTGACAGTGGGCGCCAGCAATGATGGTGGTGGTGGTGGTGGCAAAGGTGACACTGGTGATGGTGGCGCAGTGGGGATGAGTGGTATATATGTTGATAGTAATAATGGTAGTGGGAGTGGTAGGTGGTGATGGGTAGTAGTGGTAGTTGTGATGATGATAATGGTGATAATGACAATGGCGACAATGGTGGTGGTAGGTGGTGGTGATGGTTGAAGTGATGTAGTGGTTGTGGTGGTGATGATGGTGATGGTGATGGTGGCAGTGGTGCTGGTAGCTCATGGAGAAAGAGAGGGGGGTGTTTATGTAAAGGATATTTTTATCAAAATAAAAGTTGAAAGATTATTTGAAATGTGATAATTCTGATAGACACCTCATGAGGTAATTCACATTACTTATTACCTGAGTAATCTACATTACTAATAATGTTGCATAACCAAACAGATTAATGTGGATTACCAGATAATTTAAATACAATATAACCAATAATCTATCCACATTACCTCATATTAAACGCTTGATACCACGTTTGTGTACTATATCACTTTCATATACACATACACCACATATATATATATATATATATATATATATATATATATGTCCATCTCATCTCAATCTCATGATAATTGAGCACAAGGTTAGTTATGGTCTACCTAACAATATACAAATATACATAGATTTCTTATAAAAGTGTGGGTAATGCTACTGACCGAAGCTGAAAATGTCATTCTACATCGTTGGTTAGAACACAATCAGCCTATATCTTTGTATGATGTTATACTTGATAAGGTTAGGAAAACATTTACCAACTTCATTAATGTTGCATAATGATAATTTCAGGTCGAACCTGACAGCAAGTGGACCGAGGCCAAACCCACAAGGATCCTACCACTACGGCCTCATAAACATAACCAGAACCATCATCCTATCTAGTTCATCTGGAATAGTGAATGGCAAGCAGAGATACGCAATCAACAGCGTGTCTTACATTGCCCCCGACACCCCACTCAAGCTCGCTGACTTCTTCAAGATCGATGGCGTTTTCCGTGTCGGAAGCATCTCTGACAGGCCCACCGGGGGCGGCACATACCTCGACACGTCTGTGATGCAAACTGACTACAGAGCATTTGTGGAGATTGTCTTCCAAAACAACGAGGACGTCATTCAGAGCTATCACCTTGATGGCTACGCTTTCCGTGTTGTCGGGTAAGCACATACCATTTTGCATCCTTAACATGTATACTTTATTAAGTCTCACAATTTTCAGGACGAAATATTTTACGGTTACTCTTTTTCCTAACAAGTGGGTTTTCTGAAATTAGAACTTATGAACATAATCATCTTTACTGACCTACTCTTAGTTTATCAAGATTGGTTGACTGGTCGATCTTTTGATGGCCAAGTACAAAGGAAAAAAGTGGTATTTTTTTAGGTTCACATTAGTTATTGTATTAAATTTGAGTACAGAAAATCATTTATCTTTCATATTTTGCAAGCATCTAAGAATTTGTTGTTGGTGTTTGGGATTCATTTCTTTATTTTTATATTAAGGCTGAGAAATATGTAAATCTTATATGTATGTAGTATGGATGGAGGACAGTGGACAGCTGCTAGCAGGAACCAATACAATCTTCGAGACGCAGTTTCGCGTTGCACCACTCAGGTCAGAACAACCTATATATGGTCATTACTCGTTCGAATGTTGTTTTGTTTACCATAGCTTTTTAGACACTAAAAGTTGACATGTAGGGAATCATGAGTTCCGGTTATATTTTCACATAATATTGATTCACCAATAAAATTAATAGCTTAAGTGATCATATCTCTACTTATTTAGATGTTATTCCCCATATTTCGTTTCGGATGTCTAAAGAAATATGTTCAAATAAAAAATTTGAACTAGAAAGGTTCACTACCATGTGAGAGAGACAAATAAAATTGATAAATCAACATAAACCATATATAGTAAACCCATTTGTAATTAATACAATTTATGCCTCTTTCTATCCTAATGCACTGTAAAAGTACATATATGTTGGAATGATTAGAAGTTAGAAGTGATTCCAAATATATATTTGATAGTGTTGATTCGTGCAGGTATATCCCAAGTCATGGACTGCAATATATGTAGCGCTGGACAATGTGGGAATGTGGAACTTGAGGTCTGAATTTTGGGCGCGACAGTACCTTGGTCAACAGTTTTACATGCGAGTGTACACAACATCAACCTCACTCAGAGACGAATATCCTATTCCCAAGAACGCACTTCTCTGTGGTAAGGCGAGTGGGAGACACACGCGGCCCCTTTGAGCCCCAGCACAAGCGTTAGAGTTAATATGACAAAGTAGTTAACTTATCTGCTTCTGGTTTGTGATTTTCATTGTTTGGAAGTTTGGGTAATTTATGCTATATATGTTGTCGTGCTATGATGAACATGTATGATTTCAGAAAGACCCCAGCTCGAGGTCTCATTCTTTTCCAAGGAAAGAAAAAGAAGAAATGAAATAGAAACAACGTTCTATATTTTATATAATTCCCTTTGTAATTTTTCTCTAATTTTAATCTTATTAGTATATAACTTATGAAATATATTAATCCAATTAGTCATTTACAGTAAAAAAGAGATGATCATGGGTTATCAAAAATGCACTTTACTGAAAAATAAATTTGACCGAAAAATATAAGGCAATAAATTATGAAAAATGCCCAATAATGATAAAATTTTGCTTTGAATGAAGAAGATAAAACTATTGCTCATGAAAAATGACTAATAATTTAAGAAGATGTTTTAAATGAAAAAGAAAATGTCATATGCTACAAAAATTACACTTTACCTAAAATTATTTTTAAGTGAAAATTTAAGGTAATAGCCCTGATTTTCTGCTAAATAATGGTTTTCGGAAATATGCATTTTTCATAGCATGAAGCCTTCTCTTTCTCATTAATACTAATTTCTTGGTGTAATAGTCATCATTTATATGTCACAACCTTGCCTTTTCGTTGTAAAAAAGCTTTTTTTTTTAATTTTATTATTGGTCATTTTTCATAGGCAATAGCCTTGAATTTATGCTCAAAAGTGATTTTTCGAAAATATGTATTTTACATAGCCTACCATATTCTCTTTCTCATTAATACTGATTTCTTGTAGTAATGACCATCATTTAAAGGCAATAGCATTGTATTTTTTGTTGTAAAGAAACCTTTTTTTATTAATGATCATTTAACCTTGAATTTTTGCTCAAAAATATTATTTAGAAACATGCAATTTTCATAATATACAATCTTCTCTTTCTCATCAAAATTGATTTTTTGGAGTAATGATCATCATTTATAGGGTATAACTTTGCCTTTTTAGTTGTAAAGAAACTTTTTTACTACTAGTCACTTTTCAAAGGCTAACCTTCAATTTCTGCTCAAAATTGGATTTTAGAACTATGCATTTTTCAAAGCTTACAACCTCTCATCAATACTAATTTCTTGGAGTAATGACCATCATTTCAACACTATAACATTGTTTTTTTTCATTGGAAAGAAACATTTTTATTACTTGTCATTTTCATAGGCAGCTTACTAAAAAATGGTTTTAGAAATATGCATTTTTCATAGCCTACATTATTCCCTTTCCCATCGAGACTGATTTCTTGAAGTAATGATCTTCATTTATACGCTATAGCCTTATCTTTTTCGTTGCAAAGAAACCTTTTTTCTTCATTTTTCATTGGTTATAACCTTGAATTTCTATTCAAAAATGACATTTGGAAATATACAATTTTCATAGCCTACAACCTTTTCTTTCTCATTAATATTGATTTCTTTGAGTAACGGTCATCAATTACAGGCTAGAGCATCGTAGTGATCATTGTAAAGAAATTTTTTTTTTATTAACAGTCATTTTTGTAAGTTGTAACATTGAATTTCTGGTAAAAATATAATTTTCAAAAATAAGCATTTTTCATAGCCTACAACCTTCTATCTCTTATCAATTTTAATTTTATTACAACAAAAAAAGACAAGGTATATTACCTATAAATGGTCACCATTAATCCAAGAAATCAGTTGTAATGAAAAAGAATAGGTTTAGGATATGAAAAATACATATTTCTGAAAACAAATTTTGAGTGAAATTCAAGGTTATAACCTATGAAAAATGACCAATCATAAGAAAGTTTCTGTACAATGAAAAAGACAAGGTTATACCCTATAATTGATGACCATAACTCCAAGAAATAAGTTTTTAAGAAAAAGAAAAGGTTGTAGGCTACGATAAATCCATATTTCCGAAAACAAATTGTGAGTAGAAAATCATGGCCATAGCCTATGAAAAAAGACCAATCATAAAAAAGTTTATTTACAAAGAAAAAGACAAGGTTATGGCTTATAATTGATGACCACTACTCCAAGAAATCAATTTTGATTGGAAAGAGAAAGTTTAGACTCCAAAAAATGCATATTTCTGAAAACTATTTTTGACCAGAAATTTAAGGCTATATATATAGCCTATGAAAATTGACCAGTCATAAAAATATTTTTTTACAACGAAAAAGAAAAGGTTATGATGACCTATAAATGGTAACCATTACTCCAATAAATCAATTTTAATGAGAAAGAGTAGGTTTAGGATATGAAAAATGCAAATTTCTAGAAAAAAAATTTGGAGTAAAAATTTAAGGCTATAGCCTATGAAAAATGCTCGATTATAAGGAAGTTTCTGTACAATGAAAATGACAAGGTTATAGCCTATAATGATGACCATAACTCTAAGAAATCAGTTTTAATGAGAAAGAAAAGGTTGTGGGCATTGTAAATCCATATTTCTAAAAACAAATTGTGAGCAGAAAATCATGGCAATAGCCTATCAAAAAAGCTAGTCATAAAAAAAGTTTCTTTACAAAGAAAACGACAAGGTAACAACCTATAAATGATGGTCACTACTCCATGCAATCAGTTTCAATGAGAAAGAGAAGGTTTAGGCTCTAAAAAATGTACATTTCAAAAAGTCAATTTTGAGTAGAAATTCAAGGCTATAACCAATGAAAAATGACCAATCATAAGAAAGTTTTTGTACAATAAAAAAGACAAGGTTATAGCCTATATATGATGACCATAACTCCAAGAAATTAGTTTTGATGAGAAAGAGAAAATTATAGGCTATGATAAATCCATATTTCTGAAAACAAATGTGAGCAGAAAATCATGACTATGACTTATAAAAAAGGATAAGTCATGAAAAAGTTTATTTAAAATGAAAAGGACAAGGTTATAACATATAAATTCTGATCACTACTCCAAGAAATCAGTTTTGATGAGAAAGTACCACGCCCTAACTTGGGACGTAACTGGCATGCAAGTGACTAGTTCCCCTTACGGAAGCCTCTAGGAACACTTTTCGTAAAAATATACACTTTAACTTTAATTAAAACAAATAAAACTTTCCTTTTCTGAATAAACATAAACTCTTTTACATTAAACATAAGTATACATGATAAAATACGTGATTGGTCTGAAGATCCTAACTATATACAATTGGAGCACTCATGTCTTGATTACAAAAAAAAAAGACTAACAATTCCTATGGGTACATTCCCCTCAAGATGAACTACTGCCTCTTGGATTCTGACGTCACCACACTGACCATAAACTCCATGCTCTGTTAAGCTGCTTCGTAACTTGTAATTGGAGGAAGAGGTTGAGGGGTGAGAATTATGAGAAGAGTCTCAGCGAATGGTCGTCCGTACGACAACATGGGACACTTTGAAAAAACACATGACATGCAGATGCAAAACATAATATATAACAAGCAAAACGTTTCTATAATAATAAATAATACATAAAACATTGGAAAACATAACTCAGTTGGAGAGTTCTCTAGATAGACGTTCCGAGCATTATGGTATAATTGTTCCTAAAATGTCTAGGCTTTACGGTCTTTCTCTAATCTACATAACATGATACATGACACGGGCATCACCGGCTGCCATGTCCGGGCTTTACAGTCTTGTCCTAAATCTACATGAATTCTATTCTACTTTATGATCGTACAAGGTATACCATGAAAACAATTTTAAATACATAACATAACAAGATAACATAATCCTTTAACTAATATTGATAGCATAATATGACTTAATATGTTTACATGTTTTATCTTGGAAAAATAAAGGTAGACTAAGATCCCATGCTTATGGAGGTTCTTAGGTAAGAGAGGTGTGTCACAATGGACAACTTAAATATTAAGTCTTATCCTTAACCAGAATCTTTCCTTAACATAAATCTTCCTCTACCAGAATCTTTCCTCACCATAATCTTTTATTAAAGGTTTAATCAACATTATGAGTATCTATATCACTTAATACTAATCATACATACACAACATGACTTTATTTAATGGAATAAAATAGGTGATCCCATGTAGTTCTAAATAGTTTCATGATTTTCTAAAATAGCTTTCGTAAATATCTACTTCATAGATGAAGAGTTTCTAAATAAATAATCATAAGAAAATAACTAATTAAATAAAATAATTCTTAATAATAACTAACTTCATAAATACATAAATAAAATACTAAGTTCTATCTCCTAGGATTTTATAAAGATGAATCAATAAAATAATTCTAAAATAAATAAATAAATAACTTTAAAAATAAATACATGGTCTAAAATAGACCGTAAAGAAAGTCACTATCTTAACATGGCTGACCGTTAAGGAATACTAAGCTGGGAGCTCCTGACACCCTACGTCGAGGCACTGCCTACGTGGAGGCACTATTTCTCCACGAACGAAAAATGAGAGGGAGAAAAAAAATAAAAAGATAACTGGAGCGAAAATTCTCACAAAAGTGTGACCTCTCGAACTCTAGAGTGAATTAGCAAGTCTAAACACTCAAGGGAAGCATGTTAGGTCATGGTAGAGTTAGAAGTGAATATTACTAAGAGTTTCCGTCGAAAAGAGTATTGGTGACGCGAAATGGTAATGAGATTGGCAATAGGAAGGTTAGTAGCAATTGGTGATAGAAAGGTCGTTAAGGCTCACTAAAGAATGGGTCGCGGCAGAAGACTTGTCACGACAATAGTTAATTGGCAATAGAAAAGTGGCCAAAAGGTAATTAAGAAATTGGTCGCGAGGGAATACAAGTCACGACAGGAATTAAGCAGCGACGGAATGTAAGGTGATTTAAAGGTCACTAGTTAATAGAGGTGTCTATACTACGGTTCGGCAATCAATGGAAAATGGTCGTAAAGATGATTAATCATCTATAAATGACTAGAGTCGCATCACAATGATGGTTCTATCTAGGACGAGTGTTGCGACAGAATCCAAGACTTAGCAGAGAAACGATTTGCAAAGTGCATCGTATGGAGGGAACGATTAACGGATTTAAACACGAGATAACCTCCTATCTGACGTGGCCACGAAGGATAGTAACTTCCCACATTTAGAGAAGTGGCACAACCGCTAAGGGATGTGACGAAAGAAACCATTGTATGTTGAAACACCCTAGCTAACTGTTTACTCGTACGTAGTAAACAAAGCTCACTAGGTTGTTTACCATCTTATCGGAATACCTTAGTCCGTCGTTATCTTTTGAAAGTAGTGATTTAAGAAAATAAGGACCAATTTTAAACTTTTCATTGACATTACGTAATTACAAAACTAGAGCCATGCGTCTAAAAGATGAATATATCAAAGCGTGTAGCAGTAGTGTAATAGAACATCCAATATACATCCAAGTGGTCCATTATACAACTCACATAAGTGTATATGTAATACATAAGATATATCCATGTACATAGATCAAACTACCAACTACATGAGTCATAATACATCATAACAAAATACATATCAAAATACAAGGGCTGCTAGAGACCCTTGGCAAAAATCTGGACATCCAGCATATCCCTATATCTCTAGTCTGTCCCTGCCGCTCATAGCTCTGCTGACGGCTCATCGGCATCCTCAAAACATGCGTCATCATCAGTACCTGAAGTCAATAAGGTAGTGGGTGTGAGAACGGTAGGTTCTCAGTGGAAGTAACTTTAGTTCCTAAGTCTCGTTCCGTATTAGGTCGGACTTCAGGCCGCTCAGAGATCTCTAAGTGAACAAGTATACTACATATCCTACTAATTATTATCTGGCCTATCTGAACGGCTTTATCTACCTTATTATGTGATCTGGGAACTAATCTTGCTTACTACGTTCTCGTGCTGATTAATATTGCGTTTACATACATATCCGTCTTGA
>QANU01097610.1:47032-68970 GCA_003254905.1 Nissolia schottii
CTTGGATCCTATGATTACCATCACTCTCTATCTCTCCGTCATTTTGAACAATGGAGCCAAGGTACTTGAACCTTGTAATGTATGGTATAGGAACGTCTCCAATTTTCACCTCTACATTTGGATTTGTACACTTCTGACTAAACTTGCATTCCATATATTCTGTCTTACTTCTGCTTATACGAAAACCGTGTGTTTCCAACGCTTGTCTCCATAGTTCTAACTTTTCATTTAACTCTTCTCCCGACTCTCCCACCAGAACAATGTCATCTGCAAAAAACATGCACTATAACACCTACAGTAGATTAATATGGGCAAAATTGAGACTTTACTAACATAAGTGAGTGGAAACATGGAATTTCAAATTTAAAAGTAAAAAACTAGAATTTCAGTTTTAGATCTGGCCAAAAAAAACACAGTTTGCTAGAAAGAGAACCAGACTCCCTCTCCTGCTTTGTTACTGTCGTGCGTGGTGGCACGTCCCACCTCATTTTTGGCCGCCATCTTCACCGTAGTGATTGCCAGCATTGTCCGATGCTAGATTTGAAGGGTATAAGTCCAGATATGAAAGTTTTAGCTGCCTTTTCCGCCTTGGGCAGCCATGAATGCCATAGTATCATGAAGAAAAGCGGCCGCCACGGCAGAAATGCCACAACCGCAACGCTGGACGTCGCCTATGGCGTTTTACTCAGAATCCGCTACGCCATAGTGCCATGGCACCAGCATGGCCGCTATTTGATAACACTGAGTAAGACAGAAAGTAGACAGCCCTTGGCTGAAGATTGAAATGGGGGCTCAATGGTCCTTAAGGTACCATAAGTTCTTCATGAACAATAAAAAATAGGGGTAGAAGTGGTTTTTGTTGCTGCAATAGTATAGTAGCTGGCGATTTGGGCTGCAAAACTCTGACGCTGTACCATGACATGATGCCCTTTGTGCCTCCCTCGCTGGCAACGATGCAATGCTCCATCATGCTTGTCAGCAACGATGTGGTGCTTTGCCATGATAGCGTTGCAAAATGCTGGTATTAATATCTGGTGAAATTAGAATTAAGGGAAGTCAAAATGGTTAATTCTAGTTACTTATCTAATTCCTGATCGGTTCCTTTTTGGTAAAATACACTTGAGTCTCTAGAAATTTTGAAAGCACTTTGAGAGAATCCTCTCTAACAGCTTCTGTTTATATATCTAATAAGGTTATGATATTAAAAGTTCAAACCCCTGAACTGTAGGGATTTTGAAAGAACATATAACCATAAGAAATTAGGAGTATTGTACAATGATCAACACCTTTTCTCAAATTGGTGCATATATGTCACATGCTTCAAGTATATTATATAGGTAACTTGTTATTAACCAACTCTTCCAAATGCTTAAGCTTTTCGATTGAGGCGCATGAATGACTTTATATCTTAATGAAGCCTCACACAAGAATCCTTTGGACTATAACCTTTCTCAAGGCTAACTCATTCATGCATGAGGCCCGCTCAATTCTAAGACCCTATGGCTCATCCCTTAGCAATGTGAGACTCTAAGGTTTTGTTTGTGAGTTAGGAGGGAAAAGAAAGAGAAGGCATCAAGGGGAAAGTGAGGGGAAGGGGCGGAAGGGGTTTAGACGGTTTCCATTTCCTTTTTTTGAGGGTATACAAACACCCCCTACACCCACATTTCCTTTCCATTTCAAATAATATATTAATATTATGTTATTTCTTGTTATGACTAGATATTATGATGATTGGTTTAATTTATGATTTTGTTATGTTAAAAGGGTTGTGTTTGTTGAATGTTTATAAATTTTATAGTTATTAGTTTAAATTATGTTGTTATGCACTAAATTACGTTTTTATGGTTGACACTTATCATGTAAGCATAGCATAAAAACATTTTTGTTTTAAAAAGTAGCGGGTAGGGTGAGGGTTTAAATATTTATCTGTGGGTAAGGTAAAGGTTTTTATTTTTAAAACCCGCGGGTAGAGTAGGGTGGGGGTGAGTTAGGGTTGAGCCAATACCCTACCTAACTCTACCATTGCCACCCTTTGGAGCATGGTGGAATTGAGGCCTCCCTTGGCGAAGGCAGTAGCGTGGGTCCAAGATAGCTTGGGGACGGGTGGTGCCCTGATCTGGTGTTGCCAACTACTTCCGCAACTTTGCATCCTCCTTCTACCACAACCAAGAGAGCTTCTTCCTTAATCCCCCGCCTCTGTTGCCTAGCAAGTGTTTTGGAGAGAAACTCTACCTTCCTCCACACCTCCTCTCAACTCCAACAAAATCCAACCCAAGGTCTGTCTGTTTTTCTCTCCTTTATGATACGTACTGTTATTGTACTCTGTTGTTGTGGAATTGATGTGACACATGAAACAAAATCCGAGCAACCAGACCTAGGAGGGAGGCAAGGGTGTTGATGGGTGGGGTGGGTTGTGGATGCAGTGGTTTATGGTCATGGGTTGCGGTGGTTTTGGTGTGGTTAAGAACGACATTGTCGGTGGTCTGTGGTATGGGTTGTGGATGACGCGGGTTCTAGTAATGTAGTGGCTTTGGCTGGCTGAGGTTGTGGACGCCATGACATAAGGGCTAGGAGGTTGGTGGGGCTGTGGAGGGTGAATTTGTGAAGATTTGAGGGATCCTATTGTGCAGCACCCGCATCATAATAATCTTGTGCAACATCTTTTTGGACAGGTGAGATAAAATGGTGTATGGTGTACTTTATTTCATCTGATACATTACATCAATTGTTGCTAATTTAATCGGACCGTCTAAAATTTTAAACTACTAAATCTATGGTTATTTTTGGCCAATGGTATGTACAATTAAACTTACTCCTTGTACCAAAGGCTTTTTCCTATATCTTAACTTATCCTTAGCCCAAAGAAATTTTGTAAAGACATTTTTTATTTGATCATTGGAATTCACAAAAGTAGTGATTTTCCCCATAAAGAATCTTCTTTTGTATAAGATGGCAATCAAATTGTGTCCGATTTGGTCATGAAAGATTGGATTGGAGGACATGTGCAGTGCATCTTGTTTATTACAAATTGAGTTTATAGAGCACCTCTCTAAATTGATTTAGCTTTTTGCTTCTGCACTTGACCTCGCCACTAAGTGAGATCTGTTTACCTTTAACCAGAACCAAATTCCCCAAAATTGATTTCGTATCACTAGGAGAACCTACTACATCTTAGACAACATTGTTTATATGTCCTTTATTCTCTTAAATCAAGTCCTTTTAAAGAGAACTTTTTGATATATTTCAAGATTTTGAATTATCAAATCCCAAGAGCTCTTACTTGGAGAGTTAAGGAACGGACTCACAACACTAACAAGCTAATAACAACAACAGTAGCTAAGCGTCTTACTATGTGGGGTTGGCTACATGGATCAAATGATGCCATAGTGACTTGTCATGGACCATGTTTGCATTCCAGCCATTACTAAATTATAAATCTCTTCTAATAGTATCATTTATGATATTTCTAGGTCTCCCTTTACCTTTAACTAATAAGCTACTTGCCATTTGATCTACTTTCCTTATTTGGGCTTGTTCAGGTCTTCTCCTCACATGTCTAAACTACCTAAGACGAGATTCTACCATCTTTTTCATAATAGGTGCTACCTCAACTTTCCCTTTAATGCATTCATTCCTACTCCTATCTTGTCTAGTGTGTTCACTCATCCAAAACAACAATCTCATCTCTACAACAAATTATTTTCATGTTGGTTTTTTACTATTCAATACTCAGTTCCATATAACATAGCCGGTCTTGCAATTGTGCGGGAAAATTTTCCCTTAAGCTTGAGTGGTACTCTTTTATCCCATCAAACCCTCAAAGCATTCCTCCATTTCATTCACTCAGCTTGAATCCTATGATTTACATATCCCGCTATCTTTCCATCATTTTGAATAATGGATCCGAGCTACTTGAACCTTGTGACTTGTGGTAGTAGCGTCCCCATTTTTCACCTCTAAGTTAGAACTTGTATGCCTCTTCCTAAACTTACATTCTATATATTCTACCTTACTTCTACTTATATGAAAACCATGTTCTTCCTTATACCATGTTCTTCCTTATCTCCATAGTTCTAGCTTTCCATTTAACTCTTCCCTCGATTCTACTGCAAGAAATATATCATTTGCAAAAAGCATGCACTATGGCACCAAATCTTAATGCTATGATCCTAACTCCTAATCTTTTAACATCTATGACATCATTTTTCCAAAACTTATCTACAATTATGTCTACACCATTTCTAGATTTTGCCTTACTTGAATACCAAAGCTTAAAACTTAGAATAATTCCTTCGCCTTCTCTCCTACCTACTTAGTTTCTACTTAGTTTCTTATAGGCACATGAAATTAATCTCTCTCTTAATCATGGTGTCAATTATTTCCATTATTTACATGTAAGTGTGCCTATATTCCAAGTACCAAAATGTATCCTACCCCTATGAATTAACTTTTTTATCCACACTCGTCCATGAAAATGTGGTGACCCATGCCTATTTTTCATTGTCTCCAGGCATTGATATAACCCCTCTTGCTCATTTGATGCAGCTTGCTGCTTCCAGGTAACGACCTAGCATTAGCCCTAAACCATTGTTGATCTATGTCATAAAGATTCGACAAAGTTTTACGTTAGTTGTCGATGGCCTAACACAACCCTCCTCTTTTCCCCGGGCTTGAGACCGGCTATGGAAAAGGTTTTTCAACAAAGCACAATGTTGACAAGGTTACTAAAAAGCTAACAACAAAGGAAATATACTATTTGGTCATGGTCACATAAAGTTAGTTTCTTAATTTGCCACAT
This sequence comes from Nissolia schottii, assembly GCA_003254905.1. Taxonomy (NCBI): domain Eukaryota; kingdom Viridiplantae; phylum Streptophyta; class Magnoliopsida; order Fabales; family Fabaceae; genus Nissolia; species Nissolia schottii. The sequence continues at coordinate 51,831 of QANU01097610.1, forward strand.
CTTGAGTCCAATTTCTTCCAAAATATTGAGAGGTTTATGTTTGTTGAGAGAGAACATTGCCCTATTTTGATTGGGAAACTTCAATCTCGGGCAAGTACTGAAGTTGACCATGTCTCTAATTTGAAAAGGTTGGAACAAGTATTGTTTTAGGACTTGGACTCCATCACACATAGGCTACAAGAAAGCTGACATGAAAGTTGCACCATAAATTTTTAGTAGTTTTTTTGACATGGTGGGGATGAAATTCTTGGATTGCTTTGTTCCAAGTGAGTATGGTAGTTCTTTCGAACTATGATTGTCAGTGTAGACAATGAAACTTGAAGATGTGCTTATTTCAATCAAAGTTGGAGATTGTTGGAGTTGACTGAAATAATATATTTGAAAAAATCCCACATTGTTTAGGTGTGAAGGGGAGAGGGAGGCCAAAGCTATATATATGGAGCCAAGTTTCTCGTTTCAACTTGCACTAATCGAAACACTTTAAGGTTGGATCGAACTTTCTTCTTTCACTTGTACTCTTGTCTTAGAGTGTTGTGAGGTGTATCTGTTGTTTGCTTTGGAGAGTGTGGGTGTACTGAGGTCGTGGTTGTTTTTCTCCGGTTTTGATGTTTTCCATGTTAATTGTAGTGTTGTGTTCTTGCTTCATGTTATTTCTTTATTTTTCTAAGGCAGATTCTTGAGGGGGGAAATGACGTTTTTCTCAACAACGATGATGTGACCAATGTCGCTTGACGCCAACGACTCCTTTGTTGTGCGCGACGACTCCGTTGCTATGTGCAACTCTAATGAGTTGCCGTTCGGGACTTCGTTTCTGCGACCAAGAGATGTTTGTGAAGACAGTGGGTGTTAATGTACTATTTGGTGTTGTGTGAAATTGAGTAGTTGTTGGTTGTTGGGGTCCACTACAATTTTTGTTTTTGTGAGCTTAAATATTTCGGTTAGCAGGTCAGCAGGTCGACTACTATATATCTATTTTTGTTTATTGGTGTTATATTTTTGTGACTTCTACCACTTTTTAATATTACAATATAATGTTTGTCTTGTTTATGGTGGATTAGAGGTCTATTCTGGGTATAAGGAGGCTTGTAATAACCACCATACAATCTGACATTATTTTATTTTGGATTAAAATGTAATAAAATGTTATGTAATTTTGACTTTATTATTTTTATTTCATATTTGAGTTATTGTATGGGTAGAAATATATTATTAAATTATAATTTTATATAATAGGTAGGAACTTCTGTCTTGTGCTACAATCCTACACTTTAATTTCCTACCTGCCCTGTCCGTTTCAGTGTAGGAACTGTGAGCTTACCTTGGTCTAGGAAGGGTAGATATAAAGTAACCTTACCATACAAGTGCAGAGGAGTTTTTTAAGGATTAGAACCTGTAACCATGTCACTTGGCAGGAATCTTACTGTGCCAAGGCTCATGCTCTCCGTAAAATATCCCAATAAATCCATAAAATTACTCACCATGAAAGTTACATCAAAATATTAAATCAATATTTAATTATAACTGCATCATTTCTTCCATTACCAAAATAAAACTGAATCATATCTTCTATCAAATCATACTTTTGGTTAACTTAGTAAATTGTGTTGAAGTTTCATTTTCCGTATGACGTGATAACTATGTAGAATTGTCTGAAGTAGCTTAAACTAAGTCTCCTATGCTTTACTGCCAAAAGTTTCTCAAAAACAGAGAAGGAAACTACCATTCATGCATGCATATAAACGAGAGCTTATCCTGTGTATTTATGGATATAAGAAGTTGCTACACTTGTGCATGTGAATAAACCTTGTGCTCTTGTGGCATTTTATGTTCTTATGGTACTTGAGTAGTAGTTTCCTGACTGGACAATGATGTGAAAAGAATTTTGTCACCCTCAATTTTGGCCATTTTATAGAGATGCATTGAGTATGAAAAGATTGTATGCCTAGTAATAAACTAACCTGATAATTCTCTAATGCCGTACTGCCACCAAGAAAGGTAGTGTCATAGCTACATTTTCAGATGATCATGTCGGTGAAAATGCATGATGTTCTTGTTTCAGCCAATTCGTCGTTTTAATTTCAAGATTCCTGAGCCTATCTTGACATCCGGTACATGAGGCTCTTACTTGGAAGGGTCTAGGGAGGATAAATGTGCACAACTTTATCCTCGTAAGTAGAAATGTTTCTAAGAATTGAACATGTGACCTAAGGCAGCAACCTTGTTGTTGTGCCAAGGTTTACCCTCTAGAAAAATTCCACTTATACTGGATTACATATTGAGGAGAGACTGGTTCTTCCCAACTTCCCCATTCAATAAATTTTCAAACTTGACTTTGGGATATCATATGCCGAATGTTGCCAATTTTCCAACTAGACTTTGTTATCATATTTATAAAAAGTCCATTTAATGCATTGTGACGTGGTCCAGGTTCGAGAGACTTCCACAAGGATTGATCAAATGCGTTGTCGTGAATAAAAGAAAACCCCTTTAGTGAGAGTATTTTCTTTTTTTTTTTTGGATTGAAACCAATGTCTTCCTACTAGATATAATTTTGTTCAAGCATTTCAAATCTCATAGGTACATGGCTCTCCCAGCATCTGTAGTGAGAGTTTTATTGAGCTGTTTGTGCATGAGAATTGAAGATTTTTAATGTCTGAAAGAACACTGGTTTTTGTTTATAGTTTTGTTTTTCATGGTATGTTTGGTGCTTATTTTTTATAGATGCTTTGCTTTTTCAAATTTTCTTCATTTTAAACTTCCCATCTCCTTATCCCAAATTTTCCAGTTGTTTTTGATTAATAACTGTTATATATCAACCTGAAACCAAAATTCGTGTATCTGTGATTGACAGCTAGGCCTGCAAAGCTCGTCAAAGATACAGTGATGACAGCACCTAGTCCAACGACTATTCTTTATCCAACAAGTGGAGGAAACATACATTGTTTTAGAGCCATAACTCCTTGTGCAATCTTTGACATATTATCTCCCCCTTACTCTGCAGAGCATGGAAGACACTGCACTTACTTCCGGAGATCCCAAAGGAGAGATCTTCCAGGTAATCTGATTTATTCTAATCTAAGGTTTTTACTGATTTTTTTTTTTCTTTTCCTGTTAACAATAGCATATGATTTGCAATATAAATTTCAATTGCAGATAATCTTCAGTTGAATAATGGAGATACAGTATCTGAAGTGACTTGGTTGGAAGAATTTCAACCTCCCGATGATTTTGTGATTCGGAGAGGGCTTTACAGGGGTCCAGCTATTAAACCAACAGGCAACAACTAAAAAGTCTCGTCCCACTAGATAGCATTGGCTATGTAGATCTGGCGCCGCCATTGAGGTCCGATTATAAGAACTTGAAATTTTTTTTGTCAGCTCTATTTTACAATGAAGAGAAATTGGCTTGTTATCATTTGGTTACGACCAAGGGAACTGTGGAATGAATTATATTCTTTGGCCATGTCAGTTAGGAATTTGCCAATTTGGGTTGTACATAATAATGGACTAATGTAATCTATTTACAGACCTCAGTTCAATTCAGTAGAGTAGTTTACAGAATGTGAAAAAAGAACATATGATGAGTGGCCCCATCTGATTATGTTTTCTGGGAAATGAAGAGTGGTCATGAATTCTAGTTAAGATGACTTTCTTCTTAGAACGTAAATCTGTGTGCAGAATCTTTTAAGACCTCAAATTAGCTATTGGTCTTGTGCTTATTAAAAACCAAAAAGGACGTTTACAATCAACTCTTGCATTATGCTTGCTTAGTCGGGGTCGTCGCTGATAATAAGGAGTGAGGGAATGATATAGGTGGAGAAGCAGCATTAGGGGTGTGCAGCTATGCACTTGAACCAAACCAGAACCTAAGCATAAAGCCGGTTATATTTAAAAAATGGTTAATAATATCAATAGAATTTTTTGGATCTAGATAGTAACCTCAACCATTTTTAAGTTCACCGTTTACCATTCACAATACCACTCAGTCTATTCTGCTGGTAAACTAAGCCAAATTTACACAAATAAGGCACTAACATTAAGTACTAATACTAAATAGGGTTGAATTAGTGGTAGGGTGATTATGCCATGTTGTTCATGCAATTAATGTTACTATGCAGCGGAATATAACAATTAAAGATTTTATATAGGCATGCTCAATTATGTTTGTAATAAAACAATAAGATCAACAAAGCAACTTATAAACAATTATCAACATGTGCAATTCTCAAATATGCAAGACAATAATATAAGTTTGCAATAAATAAAGAGATAGAGTTAGAGAGATTGCAAACATAGATTTATCCTGGTTCGACCACCCTTGTGATCTACGTCCAGTCCCCAAGCGACTTGCTCAAGATTTCTCCACTATCATCAAGCTTCTAACTTAGGTGCTTGACAAACCTTTACATCCAAGAGCACTCCTCATACTTAGGATCCCCCACCTTTGTGTAGAAGCCTCAAGAACCAAACCTTAGGGATACCACACCCTAAGCAACTAGAGGGATACCTCACCCTCTTTACAAGTGTATGNGTTCTACATGAATTGTTTTAATTTGAAAACTTATGTTGTATTAAATACATGTTATTTCAATCTTAATTGGAATGTATATGAATTCTAATTTGAAGTTTCTTATTGTTATTAATTTTTGCAAGTTAATGTTTTAAATGTCTAAATAATTTAGTATGTAAAACTAAATTTAGATTGTAAATAAAGAATTGATTAAATTAAAAAATTAAAATAAAAAACAATAAAAATAGTATTAAAAAAATAATTTAAAACACTACAGATGAATTAATTAATAAATCTCGTCTATAGTATTAATAAATATGATGATTTTTCATTGATTATATAGACAAATTTAATTAATATTATGGACATATATAATTAATAAAATTCGTCTGTAAATATAGACCAAAAAAAAATCTATTTGTAGAATTCACCTTGAATTCTACTGACGTGCTAATAACAAACAAAACAAATTCATCTGTAAATATTAAATATTCATCTGTAATATTAAAAATTTGTCTGTAATAATTAAATATCAGTTGTCTATATTAGCGTTTTTCTAGTAGTGTTAATATGATCGGTTTCAGGTTGAATATGTTGATTTAATATGGTAATTTAATATCATATTTATATTTTAATTAATAAAAACAATTAAATAAATACAACAATAGCCACAACTGAGACTTTTCCCACTATGTGAGGTTGGCTACACGGATCAAGTGACGCCATAGTGTCCTATCAAGGACCATGTTTTCATGCAGATCATTAAAATTTTCTCTCTAACCTAGGGATAAGGTTCGCGTGGATAGGATGGGTCTTTGACCTGTGCTCCATGGAGCCCATGAGGAGACCCAATCAGGGTCGTGAATCTAGTCCATAACAACATTAAATAGTCAAAAATAATTGTCGCACTCTCTCTTCTACTCCTCATTCACACTATGAGCGTGTGGATTCACTCTCTACCATGCACAAACATTGTAAAGCACATGCACAAACTTTTGAACTAATGTGCACAGACTTTTCAACAAGCAGAAACAAAAACTAAGATGGAAATGAAATGAAAGTGAAGAAGCAAATTTTGGCACTCGTACAAACGTTTGAACAACCAGAAACAAAAAATATGATGGAAATAAAAAACAAAAACAAAGACAAAGAATAAAACTTTGCTACTCATATATACAAACTTTTGAACAAGAAACAAACTTTTTTACACACCACTTGAACAATCAAAAACAAAAAATATAATGAATGAAAAAGATGTGGAACTAGGTTTCCCTAGTTGTTCCAATTGTTTAATACAATATGTTTTGATGATGACAAATACAATATTCTAATTGTCTATGTTTATATGCTTATATTTGTAGAACTAGGTTAGGTTTCCTAGTTGTTCTATATCTTGATGATGACAAATAGAACATAACAAATAGATAATGACAATTAGAATGCAAAATGATGTTATATGCTAAAAAGAATACATTTGATGTTGTATGCTAAATAGAATACATTTGATCTTGTATGATTGATCTTAATGGTAATCATATAGCTTACACATCATACAATGATATATGAGAAACATCCTTTTGAGAACATATCCAATAACTCTCTATATGTGCTTGATGGATTAACTATTGGATATATTTGTGTCAATATGTNAAAATTTATTAGTTTTCATCTATATACTTTTTATTCTCTTTGTCTTAATTTTCTATCGATCAAATTCAAATTTCATACCTCATTAATTATATAATATTAGTTAGATTTAATTGATGGAATAAAAGATGAAGATTATTTTTTGGTTGAGAAAAGTTTTGGTGGATTAGACCTCGTCAACTTTAAAGCATAATTCATATAATATAAATTATTATATATCTTAATTATATTTATTATAAATAATTAAATAATTATAAATACAATTTCTTTTAAGAAAATGATATTGGTATAATTACAATTATATTTAAATAATAATTATCATAGACATTACTAAATTTCACTGAACATTAAAATGAACATTAAAAATGTACGAATACGATTTTTATTTTCAATTTAGAATAATATTCAGTGAATATAAAATTATATTAACCAAAGTTAAAAATACTAAAATACACAAAAACAATTATTGTCAATAAAGATTGAAAAATGAAAAATTTTAAATTAACGATGGTTTTGTGAACCATTTAAAAAAAATCATTTAATTTTGATTCACTACCAAAAGAATAAAATAAATGTATTTCAATTGATTGAATTTTAAAATCCTGTTTCATTTTATTTTTCAATAAGTAGGTAAAAAAGAATAAGTAGGTTTCAGCATGAAAAAAAAAATATGTAGGTTAAAAAGACTCAATTCTTTGAAAAGATTAAGAGTAAGGATGTGACTCTAAATACAATAGAGCCCAAAGTCGGAAGACATGGTTGGTTCTATCCTACGTATTTGTACGGGTACTCCTTTTAGTCCATTTTAAGCGTCATTTTAGTTAAATGTACAAGTATTAAGAAATTTAAAATTAAGAGTGATTTAAAGAATAAATTTATTAAAGTACCCTTATTTAATTTGTTTTTTTTATTTGTATACGACTAGGATATCTACTAGTGCAATTTTGGTAACTAATTTCTTGCTAGCTTGTAGGCACCTCTAAGGGTGGGACGACTAACTCGGAGATTTATAGCTGCTCTATACCAAAAGTTAGGGATTGGACCCTTGACATTTGATTCTCATAATGTCTCACAATTGTCAACAATGCAATAAATTTTGTCTTAAAAGTGAGAATGATAAATAATTTGAAAAAAAACTTAACTAAAGTGACAATTAAAATGAATCAAAGGAAATATTAGACCAACCTAAGAATAAAATTAAAAAGTTCATAAAATTATTTTTGTTGATATACGAATGATAAGTATTACAAATAAAAGAAAACTTAAAACCACAGATAAAATAAACCAAACATAATATTCTCAAGGGTTAAATATATTTTTAATTTTTCAAAAATTATAACTTTTGTGTTTTACACTTGAAATTTTTTTTCCTCTAGAAAATAGTACTTCACAATTTTTTTTGTCACATGACCAAATTAACTATGACATCAACAGTTAACGACCCATCCTAAAGGCAAACACTATAAAGTCAAAATAAGTATTTATGCTATTATGTAACCAAACACAAAATAACTTATTAATAGGTTATTTTTTATGTAAGACATTTTATGAGAAGCTCCTTCTACATAAGGGCTTAATTAAACTCTTTACCTAAATGGACCCTAAGTATGAGAGAAAGAGTTTTTTTAATAAGAATATATTAAGAAAATAAATAATTAATAATGTCTAAATTTAATAAATAGATAACTTTTTTAAAATGGAGTAAAATAAATAGATTAACAATTATTTTAAAATGGAGAAAGTAACCATTAATCTTGGATATTGAAGTGTGGGCGTGGATTAGAATGGGAGTTCGAAAAGTTAATATTAATTCATATTTTTATGTCGATCTCTCTAGATTTGGAGGCATGTTGCGAAGAAAACATCCACAAATTAAAGGATAAGGCACCGAAAGTGAAACTATGTGGTTTTCTACATCTTGAAAGCATCTAAATTCTAACAAAGTCATTGTCATCATTTATTTTCCTGACTCCTGGACGAAGGTACGAGGGAAGCATGAACTAATGAATTTAAACCTTCCGACGTTGATGCATTTTAATCATAAATATTTATTTAAAAAAAAAGCATATACTATTGACTATTGTTTTCACTCCATTTAAGTAGAAGTTTGGAGCTCTCCTTTTAAAAAATTTAGTGTCCGGTTTATGAGAATTGAGTATAAAATTACTCCCTCGCGTCTATTTTAAGTCTCACTTTAGGGAGTAATGTTTATAATTAAAATTGTGCTCATTATTTATAAAATTTATTTTCAACAGACTTTTTAAAATTGGAATCATAATTTTATATGAAAGTTTCATGAAATTAAAAAAATAGAGAATTCTATGGCATCCTCTTAGGTTTTTATCTATTCGCACTAATATTTTTTATTTTTAATAATTTTTAAAGCTAAATTTATCAATTTTTTATATTTTATGATCTTAATATATTATATATTACTCTTGTTACCATGAACCAATAGACATCATAATATGATCTAATATGATATTTATTAATAAGTTTTGAATTTCTACTCCTGATAAGTTTCAAATTAATATGATATGTATTGATAAGTTTCAAATTTTTCTTAGTTTGTGGTTGGTTTTCAAGTTAAGTTTTCAAATAGAATGTAAGATATTTTTTTAAAAAGTGCACTTTGAGAGTTAGGGACTGAAACGGTGTTATGTGAAAACTTCAGGATTTGGGGTGGAGTGGTGTGTATGATGTAACACCCCACTTTTCACAGAACATAAATACAGTATTATTTTGCTGCACAGTAATTAATAATTATTTGATAATTATGCATAATATTGAATCATATAATCATAGTATACGCTATTTAAATAATAATATTTCTCTAGTTACGATGATTTCAAAAATTTCGTCAGATTGATGATTAGAGTTACGGTTTAGATGTTAGGATCAGACCCACTAGCCTGCAGGGCCTACTATGTCTCTGTATGACGTTTCCCATATACCAAAGACCCTTAGGAACTGACTCCCACAACAATTTTAGTTTAATTATTTATTTTGGTTTCGATACGATAAAAATCGATAAATTGTTCGTCGTCTAATTTTTCTGGCACACGACGAATCACGGACCAGACGAATTAAAGATATTTTTCCCTTACCTAGCGGCATTTATTCCCTTGTAGACTGAAACACCCTAGCTAACTGTTTACCCGTACGTAGTAAACAAAGCTCACTAGGTTGTTGTCTACCTGGTCGGAATACCTTAGTCCATAGTACTCTTTTGAAAATAGTCATGGTTCATAAAATAAGGACCCGTTTAAACTTTTACTAGTATCATATTAATAAGAACATAGAGCCATGCGTTGGAAATAAATCCATATAACAAAGCGGATAACATTATGATAAATAGAACATGTAATATACATCCAGTGGGTCCACCATACAAAGTCACATCACTGTATACATAATATGTACATAGATCAAAACATCAAATACAAAATCCAGCATATACAGTATCAAAACACAAGGACTACTGGAATGCTACACAGTAAGCCCTTGGCAAAACATAATCCTCTATCTAGCTCTTAGCCGCTCATGGCTCATCAGGCGGCTCTTCTGCATCCTCAAAATAAGAGTCATCCTCTTCTGTACCTGAAGTCATAAAACAGTGGGGANACACTTTGCTGTTTTTTCCGTCAACTAGAAAAAGGTTGGGGTTAGAAATTTGGGTTGAGGGGTGGTCCAAAACTCTAATCACTTAAATTTCTTTAGAGAAATCTGTGATACAGGGTCTGTGAGTAGTAAGGTTGTTGTTGTTTTTTTTGTTGTTGTTGTTGTTGTAAGTGAGGCAAATGGAGATGAGGAAGAGAATTGTGTAGGCACCAATGCAGATGCTGAGGGTGACCAACAAATAGAGGTCGAAGATAGAGACACCAACAACATTAGACTATTAGCACACATTAAAGACTAACATAATTATATCAATATATTAATTGTCAATTTAATTTTCATTGACTCTAGATAGAATGCCCCTTATCTGATCCCTCTTCAATCTTGAAAGTCCAACATTAGTACTTCTCCATATGAGAAAGGGATACGTTAGTCCAACATCCATTACAAGAAATACACCTTAAACTGAAGCAAATTACGACAGATATAAGGCTCATACCTACGAATATTTTAAATTCTGACGGATATACACTAGCACTAAATATTTGTCGGTATGTACCTTGTTGGTAATATTTATAGACTGATATCTTATCTGTCAAAACGTTTGTGGTAGGTAGATCTCTACCGGTATCTAGTTTCAAGATTTTTCATTGTTTTCATTGATTTTATATAATTATCGACAAATATATTCGTCGACAACTTTGATGAACATAATATTATTTAGGGTATTTGCATCAAATATAGTTGTCAATAAGCTTTGTGATTAAATAATAAATAAATAATCAAAAAACGTCAACGATGGATATGCCCATCAATAAGATAGTTTTTTTTCTTTTCAAAATTTGTAGAGTACATTTTCTTTTTCATTTAAACCTTAAAATTCAAAATTCACATTCACGTACAAATTTAAAATGAAACTAAATATTGAAATTAATTTACAAATCAATTAAACATGAAAACTGTCAAATACATAATGTAGGAATTGATTTGAAAGTCGAAGACTATCTTCATCATCTTCAAACTCAACCTCATCTTCAACTTCAACTTCTTCACCGCTGTCAATTTGTGTCTGCTTCCTTAATTCTCATTACGTGTAGGTGGCTTGAAAGTTGACTTATGTCACACTCCCTTGAATCAATATGTAAATTTTTAGGAATTGTGGTATCAACAGCTACTGTTGTGGAGATTAAGTCATCCACTTGACATGTTTCCTCGGATTCTTCCTCAGCCTCAACTCAACCTCTCAGTTTAGTTTTAATCACAACCTTCCAATTTGACTTGTTATTTCAAGGGTAGTGTTGATAATATACATGACTTGTATTTTGCGCAAAGATGATTAAATCATACCCTCTATATCTTTTAGTATGATTAATATCAGTGATTTTGTAGTCAATGTGTGCTTGATTTCCATTCAAATGACTCGGATCATACCAGTCACAATAGAAAAGTACAATTTGATTGGCATTTCTGATCATGTACACTTTATATCAATCGTTATTTTCTGCAATACCAACATCTCCCTTAACACAAACACCATTGTTGTCTATTTTTTGGCCTCTTCTCCATTTGAATGTATGGAACTTGTATCCATTAACATAATACATGGGCCAACTAATGGATTTATTAACAGGACCTTAAGCCAAGCTCCTTAAGTCAGTATCGATTATGTCATTCCATCGAGTTTGTACCTACATACCCAGATTCAAAAATTCAGCATCTGTCGCCGTTTTATATATCCTACTTTACAGCTTTCAAATCCTCAAGGGATTCAATCGCAGTATAGTTGGATATAGTCGTATCCACAGGGAGTTGAATAAAGCCATTCTTGGGTTTGTTAATTAAACAATAAGGTGAGTGATTGGTAAATTGATTTTAACATAAATAAAGTAAATAAAAGATAAAATGACATCGAGGGAAAATCAGATAGGGAAGCTTGTTGGGAATTAACTCATAATACAATTTTCATATATCCATTACTCAATGCATATGAATTATCAATTCCATTGATTTTTCGCCACCAGTTCTTATCTTAAGCATCTCTTTCAAGCATGATAAGATGACTAGGTTTCCTTTATTATTCTGTCAATTTCTTGTACAAATTAACAAAGTAAACGAGCATTATTTCAGATGTTAAAATGACTAATAACCCTAATTCTATTTCTAGCAATTAAGTTTAATAGATGAAATAATCTAGTTCCAACTTAAATGAATGTAGTTCTCACTCACAAACAATCAAGTTTCAAGTCATGCTTTAGGTAGCTAATCTAAAACAAGCATTAATTAAACACAAGATCAAATCATGTAAATCATGGAATATTATAGATTCATANGATGGGTTATGATTTTCTTGTGCACAACTTGATTTTGATGAGTGTTTTGAGGCTAAGGGTTGTTTCATAAAAAAATGTATTTGTAACTAATAATGTTTTAAACATATTTATGATGAGAGTTTTTGCAAGAAAATCAACCTTGAGTAGGTTTTTTTGGGTTAGAGTTTGCATTTTTAACATGCATTAATGTTTTTGTGTTGTTTGGATGATATAAAAATAAACATGTTAAGGAGTCTATGGTGAAAAATTGACCCGATGAGCCATTCGGTAAGTTTTATGTTTTGGCCATAAAAGAGTCTTATGGCTAGGGTTGGTTTTTCATGTTGAGTGTTTAAGTTATCTAATCCTTTGTGTATAAGCGTGTCTCTAAGGGTGAACCTTTTTCAAGAATAATAAAGATAGGAAATGACGTCGCAATATACTTGGCTCTGAGTTGTCAATTTATGTGGCTCTCGAGTTCATTATAAGAATACATAGCTATAACATGGAGTACAATGAATATAATTCATGTTATAAATGATTGTGCACAAATTATTGTCATAATATGTTCTGTTAACATTGACTGTTTATGCTCTTTATCTTAAAAAAGTATTATGTTTATGACTTGTGGTGATATTCATGCTTATTGTAACATGCCGCATTTTTTCTTAGTAAAGATTTCGCGTAATAAATAAATATACGAGCAATTTATTTAGACTGGAAATTTTAAATCACCAATTATATTTTCCAAAAATGCCAGTCAAGGTAATAGTTCGCAGGCTCGTGAAATTCGCGATATCCGAATCAATTATCTTTCGTTGTTAGAATTTAATTACGTATCGAAGGTACCCGTAAAACACACTTTTACGAAAGTTGAGTTACGAGTACCTTAGATTAATTTAAATTACTTATTAGAAAAATTACTAGATTAAGATGGCATGTTTAGAAAATTTTTAGGATATCAGCACACGAAAAGTTAACAACCAAACACGATCAAACACAATTAAATTCACACACCACAATCCAATCTCACTAAGGATCGTAGAATGTCTACTTTTTTAATTGTGAGGTACCTTGGTTGTGGGTGGTTCTATGGTGGGACATGTGGGTGAGAGTGAGGTTTAAAGAACAGTTTAGAGGAAAGAATTTGGCAATGGTTTTGAGTGAATGAACTGAAAATCTCGTTATGTTGCCAATACACTGTAGCAGCGTATTTATAGATGGAGGATGGACCACCGTATACCCTACTTACTCGAGTACATGTGACGAAACCCAGTAACCACTTCTAACAGCCTCCAACATCTATTAAAACTAATAGAAACAAATAGAAATTAAAGCGGGGAACCAAAACGACTAAACGACTACAAAGCGTGAGTTTTCATTTGGTCGGAGACTCATCCTCCAATACCCCCCTGCAAGCTGGAGATGGGTGATGTATATCAACCATGCCAAGCTTGGACATAAGATGAGCAAAGGCCCGTAGCGGCAGGGCTTTGGTGAGTATATCAGCACACTGATCGGCAGTGTTAATGGGGAGCAAACGCATGAGGCCAGCCTGGGATTTTTCGCGGACTATGTGGCAGTCGATGTCCAAATGCTTGGTCCTTTCATGGAACACCGAGTTCGCCGCTATGTGAAGAGCGCTCTGATTGTCGCAAAAGAGCAGCGCTTGCTTAGGTGGAGAGCTTTGCAAGTCCTGTAAGAGGTATTGCAACCATTGCAGCTCACAGGTTGCATTTGCTAGGGCGCGGTACTCGGCCTCCGATGAGGACTTGGAGACGGTGCTTTGTTTCTTGACCTTCCACGAAACGAGGGAGTTCCCAATGAAATAGCAGTAGCCTGAGACGGATTTCCTAGTATCCAGACACCCCCCCGGTCCGCATCACTATAACCAATGAGTTGGAGGGATGTGGACCTTGGGAAGAACACGCCACGACCAGGTGCACCCTTCAAGTACCTCAAAACTCTCATGGCAGCTCGATGATGAGTTATGGTTGGAGAGGCAAGGAACTGACTGAGCTGTTGACAAGCAAAAGCTATGTCAGGCCTGGTTGAGTTAAGATAAAGCAGGCGACCAATCAACCGTCTATATGCTGGAATGTCTTCATAAGGCCGGGAGTCATCATGGTGCAGTCTCACGGCTGTGTCCAAGGGAGTTGAAGCTGGCTTGGACCCCATAATGCCAGAATCTTGGAGCAGGTCTAGACAATATTTTCTCTGGCACATAGTGATGCCTTTCTGCGAATGTGCAACTTCAATTCCAAGGAAATAGCGAAGCTGCCCCAGGTCTTTGATGCGAAACTTGCTATCCAAAACATTCTTAATCTGCTGAAACTCAGATAAGGAAGTCCCAGCCAAAATTATGTCGTCAACGTATACCAACAATGCCGTGAAAGCTGTAGAAGTCCCTTTTGTGAAAAGAGTGTGATCTGAGGCAGCTCGTGTGTAACCACAACCAAGCAAGACTTGAGAAAGTTTCTCGAACCACTGCCTGCTCGCCTGTTTAAGTCCATACAAGCTCTTAATCAATCTGCACACCTTCCCTGGCTGTGAACCATGCAACCCCGGTGGCAGGGTCATGTATACTTCTTCCTTGAGGTCACCATGCAAGAACGCATTGTTGACATCAAGCTGGTGAAGGTGCCAATTTTTGAATGAGGCCATAGCTAACAGCACACGAATTGTGGTTATCTTTGCCATTGGAGAAAAGGTGTCAAAGTAATCAATTCCTTCCACCTGATTATAACCCTTTGCCACGAGCCTGGCTTTGTATCGTTCAATTGATCCATCTGACCTCCTCTTGATTTTATAAACCCATTTGTTGCCAATGGGAATGAAACCTGAGGGCAGATCAGTGACTAACCAGGTCTTGTTTAACTCCAAGGCATCCAGCTCAGCTTTCATAGCTTCCCTCCAACATTGATGTTGATTAGCCTCGTTATAAGACTTTGGCTCAACATTTGTGTCAATAGCAGCAAGGAATTTCATAAATGGGGGAGCTAAATTTGCATAAGATACATAAGCTTGATGAAAGCCAAATAGCACTTTCTTTACTCTTGACACAGCTTTGGTTATGTCACAACCGTGCCAATTTCATAAAAAGCCTATTGTTTGTACTTTGCGTTGCTCAAATTAAATTTATATGTATATCCTACTTTACGGCTTTCAGACCCACAAGGGATCCAATTGCAGTATAGTCGGGTATAGTCGAATCCACAGAGAGTTGTAAAAATACCGTTCTTGAGTTTGTTTAATTAAACAATGAAGTGAAGGTTTTGATAGATTTGTTTTAATAAACTAAATAGTAAATAAACAACATAAAAGNGGTTTGGTGGGGTGACTTGTAAGGAAAGACATGGTCATAAAACCTCACATTTCTAGAGACTTGGATGGTCATAGTTTTGAGATTGTACACCACAAAGCCCTTGACTCCAGGCTTAAACCCTATAAAGGCACATTTGTCTGCCCTTGGGTCAAATTTCCCTCTTCCTGCCTTTATTGTAGAAACATAACACAGACCACCAAAGGTTTTAAGTGAGTTAATGTTAGGTAGGGTATTATACATGATCTGGTATGGTGATTGGTTATTAAGCAAGGGTGTATTGATTCTATTTATCAAGTAGGCAGCATGAATAACTGCATAGGACTAGAATTTCTTTGGCAATTTGGATTGAAACAAGAGGGCCCTAGCCACATTTAGGACATGTTGGTGCTTTCTCTCCACCCTCGCATTTTGTTGTGGGGTTTCTCTGCAGGAGGTTTGATGCAGAATTCCTAGAGATTGGTAGAAACTAGGCAAGTTGAATTCAGGGCCATTGTCAATGTGAATGGCTTTAATCTTGGCATCAAACTGTGTTGAAATGAAGGTTATAAACTTCCTAATGCTGCTCATTACCTCAGTTTTTGATTTTAACATGAAAGCCCATGTAAATTACTAAAGTCATCAACAGCTGTTAGAAAATACTTGTGCCCATGGTATCCACTTATAGCAAATGGTCCCCAAATATCCATGTGGATAAGATCAAATCTGGATTTAGCTTTTGAAAGACTAATAGTATATGGTAAGCACTTTTGTTTTGCATAATGGCATATGTCACAAGGTGAATATTCAGCCTTATTAACAAAGGGAAATTGTTTATTAACAAGAGACATTCTAGCTAGTGAGGGATGTCCTAGCCTAAAATGCCACAATGCATTTTGTGAAATTACATCATCATTATTCACTGTATGAACAACTGAGGTATTGGAGACTGATGCAGTTGTAGGTGTTGAAACTGAGCCCAGGCTTGTGTTGCTTGCAACCAAGTGTTACAACCCTCCAATCTGCCTACCAGTACCAATCTTCCTCATGCTGATCGCATCCTGTATGACACATTTATCATGAAAAAATGTGAGTGAACAATGTCCTGCAGTGGCTAATTTTGAAATTGAAATTAAGTTTACTTTGAAATCAGCTATATAAAGCACATTGTGCAGGTGCAATCCTGAATTGAATAGCACCTCTCCATAAATTTCAGCAATTAAACTAGAGCCATTAAGCAACCTTATCTCAACTGGTTTAATCCTCTTATAGCTTTTAAAGCAAGAGATCATGGAGCACATGTGGTCTGTTGCTCCAGAATCGAAAATCCATGCATTCCAAGCTGACATTACAGGCATGGCAAGTCTCATACCTGTTTGTGATGAGTTATCAAAGGGAGCAATGCTCACTTGAGACACATGTGACACATTATCTGCTGAGGCCACTGAGGCAGTGCTCTGCTGCTGCAGTAAAGCCATCAGACTTTCATATTGCTCCTGAGTAAGAGCAAGCTTTCCATTCTGCTGCTGCTGTTCTTGACCTATTTTGTTCTGTTCTGCATCCACAGTTGCTGTAGCATGAGCTGAGGATGAGTTTTTAAATTTCCAATTAGCCGGATAACCGATAATCTTGAAACATTCCTCATACGTGTGACCAATTTTGCCACAGTTAGTGCAACTCTTGCCATTATTCTTAGATTTAGTTCCTGATCTATTGCTGCTAGCAGAATTAATTTCAATTTTCCCTTCATCATCTA
>QANU01097637.1:0-85434 GCA_003254905.1 Nissolia schottii
CATAGTTACTCTAATCATGGTACATAAAATTCAAGGGTTTGGTGCTTTGTTGGAGTGTGTGGGCCCATGGAACTGCTCTATTGGTTGTGGTTACTTAATTAAGTTCTAATAATGTAAACGTTTGGTAGTATGTAGTGAAGGAAACAGAATTTGTTATATATATGAAAGTGAGCTAAAAATATCATGGCAATATATAATATAGCAACTAAAAACAATTGTTATAGTATTATGCTATTGAAAAGTAATATAAAACTACTCATATTTTAAGTTACAATAAATATCATAAGGTAATGCAGTGCGCTTATATTAGATATAAAACTCACTACTAATACAAGTACTAAGTAAATTGTAGCTAGTTATAAAAAATTATAGTATTTACACATATTATTTTAAACATTGTATAGGGGAATATGGTTGTCTTTCTAGTGCTGCTTATCATACACTTTTATGTAATTACTAATTAATGGTATTTATTTTACTTAGTAACTACTATTATATTTGGATACTTCATTATGCATAAGTTTATATTAAGGATAGTATTACAATTAATGTAATAGTGGTGTACAACAAAAAATCAGATAAACAGATCATAGTAAGGCAGGAGAAAGTGCTATATACATCTATAAAATTTAACTTATAATTTATAAACAGCTGATGTTGTGATGATTGATTCCAATTGAAGACAAAAATAATTGTATATATATATCTACATAGGTGGTGTATTGACTTGCTACTATATGATATACTATATTCATATTGCACAATATAGGTTATGGTTGTGAAATGTATGGACAAGCTCACAGTGTAAGTTTTCATTTTAGTTTGTAAATGTTCAATGGTACGAAGCTTTCCCACACAGCTCCAATAAATACAGTTACATTTTTTTAACTTCAAAAACACACTAAATCCTTTATACCCCGTACTAAGCATATTTTTGGCATAAAATTTACTACGTTATATTTTTACATAAACATACATAAAATAGTATAATAAATCACATAGATAGTAGGTCTAAGATTATCCACCTCCTAAGCACTTTTTGAATCAGTAAAAGTGATAAAAAATTATCATTTTCACGTTAATATATTTCTCCTATTTTTCTTGAGTTTGACAGTGTAATTGCAGTGTACACAATTGAAACCGAAAGCTTATGAAAGCAGAGAGAAATGAAAAGCAATTTTGGCCATTTTGCGTTTGGCTATTTATAGCCAACACACGTCTGTTGGCCTTTGTGAAAAAAAAAAAAGAAAATGAAAATAATATAAAGATAGAGATGCATTAAATGCATTAATGGCTTGTGCAGACATTGACCACGTGGTCAAATGTGTTTGTGACCTGGCCTGTACCCTTCTAATTACGTTTGATTGCGTTTGAGTGTTAATGGTTTGTATTTAGATATTTTAAAAATATTTTAAATATATAGTTGTGATATATTAATTTTTTTGGTCAAGAGAGTGTGTTGAGTTAAGGTATTCATAAATTTTTTTCTATATATTTTATAGATATCTTTAATACTTAACAAGATTCTAGTATCAATCAAAAATTGACATGGATCTCGCGACATTTCGCGAGATCGTGAAATAATTATTTTGACTGACGTTTAAAAGAAATAAATTTTATAAATAATTTTTTCAGTCTAAATAATCGTCTTTAATATATTTTTAATTATATAAAATTATAAATTACATGAAATTTTTATTAAAACAAAATCAAAATGTTATCCACTAAGGGATTACAAACAAAACAGAGACATAGTACAGAGTAATAATGACAAGCAACCTCTTACTAGCTAATCCGTTGCTGCCCCTATGGTTCACTCAATAGCAATACTGCTTACAATAGGTTGGTACAAGCGTGTGTTTAATATTATATACTGCTTTTATTCACNAGTTAACTACTCTCCCCTCCATTGTCATTTTAGAGAACAAAAATTATCAATTTGTCATTTGATAAGATAAATGAAGAATTTTTTTTATTTAAATTTTTATAAATACTTGTTCACTTTTTAAATTTATCACATTAATTTTTATTATTATTATACTCTTATTAAATAACATTTTCTCTCATGTTTATATACTTTCAATAATTTCAACTACCATCATTATCTCCGTATTAAATAAGGGTAATTATATAAAACATTATAAACTATTTTTTATGTCTTTTAAATATTTTCTTAATACTCACGCAAAGTGGACAAAAAAGAAAAAAACTTAGGGAGTTGTTCGAGAATTCAATGCAACGGTTATAACGAACATAGAAATGGTTAATTCTAGGATCAACAGACAAACATGGTTTGGGGTATGCTTTTTGTCAGGAATAAATTCTTACACATCAAGGACAAGGAGTGGTTTAAGAATTTAAATCTAATCTATAATAGAAGAGAAGTGGGGAAATGAGGAAAAGAATGGCTTTTTGTGCATGTAATTGTTGAAAGTGGGGCTGATCCATTTATCTTGTTTCTATCATTATGGGTGGCCTTAATTTGTGCGGGGAGTAGTACTCTTCTTGTGTTTTGGATTTTTGTCTTGTTGAATTATTTTAAGATGGGTTTTAATGAAATTAGCTCTGTAACCTTATTTGGCAGTTGTTTTACAAGATTTGTAATTGCTTCTTATTTTTTGGGTCAAGCCCTTTTATCAATGAAAATTGATTGTTCCATCTAAAAATAAAATAGATTAAAGCTTAAATAACTTCTTAAATTTTATTAAATCAAGAATTTTGACTTTATCTTCTATCATATATGTATTTTTTTGGGTTTTTCCCCTTTAAAAATAAAATTTTGATTTTATCCCCTATCATCGCGAATTTGTTTGTTTGATATACAGTGAATAGCAATACATTAACGTGCACATAAAATGTTTATTTTGTGGTACACTGAAATCAAACGTAAAAAGTACACACAATTGTAGGTTTCAAACGAGTTGGATTTCTTGGGTTAATGGATACATAATGCAACCCCCCCAAAAAAAAGAAACTACAATATAGTGAACCCAACTAAATTAAAAAGAAGATAACTGTAGTATGTAATACATACATAGTTATCTCATCAAACAATATTCTTCGTTTGCAAGGAGAAATCTCTAGATAAAACTTACATTTTTTATTTTCTTACAACAAAGCTCGTGATATTTAGAGTACCGCTACAAGGAGAAGAAGTCTGTGTCGCTGTCATCGCTCTCCAAAGATTGTATGTTATGCTTCCGTTGAATGATACTGTAATTCATAAAGAAATAATTGCCTTTGCTATTAGTAAAATTTTCATCATTGGCAACAAGGCCACGAGTGGGTGGTGCTTCCGGAACATTTTCTATGTCACTGTCTTCTCCATTCTCATAGTTCCTTTGCCTTTGCCTGAAATTGAAATACTTATTAACGGTACCATAATAGATATGATTATTACCGTTACCGTTGCCCTTGAATGTTCCAGTATTGGCAACAAGGCTTCGTTCAGTACTATTTTGGTTGCGCCAACCAGATGGTGCTGTAGGAGTATTATCAAAACCACGCATGCTTTGGTTTTTCACATGGCAAAAGCAGATACGGACGGGTTATATATACATATACAACACTGAAAGGGAAGAGCGTTGTTCTCCCGCAAGGTTGCATCTAATTCCTCTATGATTTTTAATATCCTCACTGAATTTCTCTTTTCTTTAATTTGTCATCGATGCTAAAGTTGGATTCTTTCTTCCTTATGCCATGTTCATCTTGTAGTGCCCGTTAATGGGTATCTTTAAAATATGTATGCGCTTAATTTATTTGTGGGATTTCACCACACCCCACTATACATATGCTCCATATACCCAGGGATATGTCAAGCTAGCATAATGCGAAAACCCTAAATCCAAAAATAGAGCCTCTGCTCATAGTGCCAGGGGAGGTAAAGCCAGCATAATGCGTAGCTCCCAATGCCAAAAGCTTTCTTTTTTGCTTTCTTGCTTCTTTGCTTTATTTCTTTCATTCTTGCTTGCTTTTTTTCTTGCTTTCTTCCTTCCTTCCTTTCTCTTTCTTTCTTTCCTTCCTTTCTTCTTTCTTCTTTCTTGTTTTCTTGCATTTTTCTTGCTTGCTTTCTTGCTTGCATGCTTTCTTTTTTTCTTTCTTGCTTGCTTGTTTGCTTTCTTTCTTTCTTTCTTGCTTTCTTTTTTGCTTTCTTTCTTTCTTACTTGCTTGCTTTCTTTCTTTCTTGTTTTCTTGCTTTCTTCCTTGCTTCCTTGCTTTCTTGGTTTATTGGTTTCTTTCTTTCTTTCTTTCTTGCTTTCTTGCTTTCTTTCTTCCTTTGTTTCTTCCTTTGTTTCTTCCTTTCTTTCTTTCTTTCTTGCTTGCTTTCTTTCTTTCTTTCTTTTTTTCCAATCTTTCTTTCTTGCTTTCTTACTTTCTTGTTTGCTTGCTGGCTTACTTTCTTTCTTTCTTGCTTGCTTTCTTCCTTTCTTGCTTGCTTGCTTTTTTTCTTGCTTCTTTTCTCTTGTTTTCTTTCTTTCTTGCCTGCTTTCTTGGTTTCTTGGTTTCTTTCTTTCTTTCTTTCTTTCTTTCTTTCTTTCTTTCTTTCTTGCTTTCGCTCTTTCTTTCTTTCTTTATTTTTTGCGTGCTTTCTTGCTTGCTTTCTTGCTTTCTTGCTTGCTTTCTTGCTTTCTTTATTTATTTCTTTCTTTCTTTCTTCCTTTGCTTCTTCCTTTCTTTCTTTCTTGCTTTCTTTTTTTCTTTCTTTCTTTCTTTCTTCTTTCTTTTTTCCTATATTTCTTTCTTTCTTACTTTCTTACTTTCTTGTTTGCTTGCTTGCTTACTTTCTTTCTTTCTTACTTGCTTTCTTGCTTGCTTGCTTTCTTTCTTGCTTGTTTTCTTTCTTTCTTGCTTGCTTGCTTTCTTTCTTGCTTTCTTTGTTTGTTTGTTTCTTTCTTTCTTGCTTCCTTGCTTGCTTGCTTTCTTGGTTTCTTGGTTTCTTTCTTTCTTGCTTTCTTTCTTCCTTTGTTTCTTCCTTTCTTTCTTCGTTCCTTCCTTTCTTTCTTTCTTCTTTCTTTCTTGCTTGCTTGCTTTCTTTCTTTCTTTCTTGTTTGCTTGGTTTCTTCCTTTCTTGCTTTCTTGCTTGCTTTCTTTCTTTTGTTCTTTCTTGTTTTCGCTCTTTCTTTCTTTCTTCTTTTCTTTCTTGCGTGCTTTCTTGCTTGCTTTCTTCTTTTCTTGCTTTTAGTGATGATTTTTAAGTTGTCATAGAAAAAGTCTATCACAAAAAATCAAATTTATTATAGTGATTTACAAATTTTACTCTTGACATTTTTATAATTTTTCTACCTTTTCACGTAGCCACTACCAGGTCCACCCCCAAAGCTACCTCCCCCACCATTCCATGTTCACCCTCCAAACCTCCTCTCCTAGTGTCCGTGTCGGCTCCGTCGTTGTCACCTTCCCTGCCATCCCTCACCCACCCCATGCCCACCATCGAGCCTCTCCAACCACGACAAAATTCATATTTGCAAAATCAAAACACCCCTTCCAAATCTGCAACGACTAAATTTTTTGGACAAAATGAGGAACAAATCGTCGTGGTGGGGTGCTTTGGGCGCGGGGAGGGGCGGTTAGTGGTGGCGGCAATGGCTTCTGAGGCGGGCGGTCACAGATACAGGTGGGAGACGGGTGGTGGTGCCAAGCGGATTGGGGGTGAAGTGCTAGGGGTGTGGGGAAGGACGGTGTGGCAGAGTTGAGGGGCGATGTGGCGGAGCTGAGGAAGGGGCAGGTGCCGGCGTTGGCGCCAGAGTGAGTGCTGGAAGAAGGAAAGAAAAGGGTGACGATGGAGTTGCTAAGAATGAAGAGACTGGAGAAAGAAAGAGAAATTGTTTTAGAAAGATAAACAAAAAAGGTTAAATAAATAAATTTACGACCAAGTTAGAAAGCTCCTTCAAGCCTACCTAAGTTGGATTTCTTGAGCTATTGGATACATAATGCAATCTCAAGATGAGGAAATGAGTAATAATAATAATAATAATAAAAAAACCAAACAAACGTACAATATTGTGAACCCTGCTAAATTAAAAAGAAGAAAACCTACACTAATTAAGTCTAATATTATGAAGCAAATCTTTCAAAAAAATTCTTGATGAATCGCCTAACATTATTGCTCCTAGGAATACCATTGTTGTCGACAGTGCCTCGTGCGGTATGGAAGGTGCGGCCATGAACCCGTCCTTCAGAAACGTTGTCGGAGTCTCTGTCTTCTTCATGATCACTCCCAGATTTCCTTGCAGTTAGATGATTGGCAAGAATGCCCGCCCTGTGGCCACGATTGTCCATGTCACTGTCTTCACTCTCATATTGCGAGAACTTGCAACGCTGCGTCTGCACGATGTAAGCGCGATTGATAATGAAATTACCGTTGTGATCACCCTTGAAATTTCCATCATTGGCAACAAGGCTGCTCCTTCCCGCAAGTGCAACATTACTACTACTACTTTGCTGGTGTCCATATTGAAGTAGTAGTTCTTGTGCTTTAGGAGGAGGAGGAGGAGGAGTTTTGTCTTCTCTCTTCTTATAAGGTTGCCTTGGAATGATGTATTTCTGAGCACAATGAGGACAAAAACTAGGATTCCAAGTCCCAGTTTGACGAACTTTATCAAACATGTAAAACAACGCAGCAGCAGGATGCCGTTCAGGGCCATCTACGATAAAATCCAAATTATTGGCATCATCTGAAACCCTAATCACTTTCACTGTCACAGAAAGGCCAACATCACGACTCCCAAAAGTATTAGCATAATAATGCGTCACAGTCGGCTGCAGGATGTCGTCGTTGTACTTGTTATACTCACAAACCACAAGACCCACCTGTGACAGGTAATTTTCGTAAATTTCCTTGCTCACATAACTACTACCAACAGCACATTCAAAACTCATGAGAGATCTGTTAGGCCATAGCGACCATGGATTCTCACATTTGCTGAAAATCACATCAAGATCGTTACTTGTCTCAGATTTTTGCACGGTCACGTGATAGGCTCTCTGCCCGTCATCATTGACCTCCATGTCTAACTTGTCATTGTTGGTCTTGGATAGAGAGAACTTACATTCTGACGTCATGCCTACCTTGTATGACATTTTCCATGACTCCGTGACTCCTCCTACTTCGCTTCGTCGCGCAACCTCTCTTCCGTTGAAGCGAATGGCGCCCGCGGATTCTCCAAGTTCTACTTGGTAACACTGATCTCCACCGCTTAGACGAAGACCGCTGGGAGGACTGTTTCCCATGTGTACGTAACGCTTGAGACTGACTAACTATATGTATGTGTGTGTGAAACTTGTATAATATTGATGAAATAATTTAATGGATTTTTTTCTCTCTCTTGGTGATGAATGAATGGTTGAGTTCATATGTATAACAAAATTAGAGATGCACGGGTTATATATTTATGCATATAGACTGAAATTAAGGGAAGCGTTATTCGTCAGCAAGGTTATGGTATCATGGCATGGCATGGCATCTAATACCTCCACGATTAATTTATTTTTTCCTCTTCAACTAACATTTGTCCTCGGTGCTAAAGTTGGATTCCATTTTTTGCCTTATCCTTTGTTCATCTTGCGGTGCCCGTTAATGCGTATCTTCTTTTTAAATATGCTTAATTTATCTATGGAATTTGAAACCACCCCGCCTTCAACATTAGTTATTACATCATTACATGTGATTTGCGTGAGTCAGCCAGACAATTCTTTTGGGGATGTAAGCAATCTCTCTCCTCTTTACGTTTGCAAGGATATTTTACTATCTTCCTGCTTCTTTCCTACCTATATCCGAGCTGACAAATCTTTCTACTCCTTTCGTTTGTAAGGATGATGTATTACACTTGTCTCCAAAAAAATTTCTATAGACATTATAAAAGATTGAGCTTTACTCAAACAAAATTATATATAATTAACGTTGAGAGACATATAAAATCATTTAATTGTCTTTATTCATTTATATAAGTTTTTGAGAAAATAGGTTGGTCAACTAAACCTGTGACTCTAAGTAGAATGAGCCCAAATAAACATATTGAAAAAATATGTAGTGTGTTGTATGTACTTGTAACTCATACTACATCTCTTCTAATCCTAAATAAACTAGTGGTGTTAAGTGTACAATAAAATAGTTGTCACAGTACAGCTAACATAGCTACACTTATGACATATATGCTGAAATATTATTTTCAAATAATTTATATTACTAACTTTCAGCCATAGCAAAATATGATGAACAACAGTTCTAGCGAACAACGCTTCAGCTACCACACGATTTCTCACACACAACCTTCTATTCTATAGTAGTGACATAATAGATGGAATATGGGTAACTACACACTCTTAGAATAGGGACTCTATGGGTTTATATAGAGGAATGATTTTCTCCATAAGAAAATATGATCCCCTTTTCAGTACCACCATTTCTTATCTCAAATGAGCCAGCAAAATTGATTCTAAGAAGTGATCAAAATGTTAAGAAATGTGGGACCACTTCAATTTAGGATTTATCAATTAAATAAACTAATAATCTAACAATACATTGACAATGACATATGAACAAACATTTATGAAAATATGAACAAATGTTTTTCATACGGAAAGAAAAATAAAATGGAACCCACACAGCATTAACTTGAGAAACGTAATTATCCATCTCTTTATCCTACTCTTCACTCACACTTAAAATGCATGCATCCTGTACCGGAGTGGTACGCTTCGGACCCTGGAGCTCCGTGGATGAGTCGGCTGGGGCGGGCACCTGCAAGGACTCCGATGCCAAAGTCAGCAGAGGTTCGAGATGGTGATGACAATAAGGGGGATTTTAGTCTGAGAGCTTACCTGGTTGGCTGACCTTGCTTATATATCTGATGAGTCACCGTGGCTTCCTCAATTCCGCGGATACTTTGCCTATTTGGCTTCCGAGGATGGGGAGCATGACGTCCGTTGGGGAGCGTTTCTCGGGGCGTGAGGGCAGCTGATTGGTCCGCGGTTATGGTCAATGGCCGAGTGGGTGGGCTGAGCTGTATGGGCCTTCTGTGGAGTGGGCCTCCGAGGCCAGTCCATAACACGTCCTAAACGAAAATTATAAAACAAATGAACAAATATTACAAAACAAACAAACAAACTAGCATTAACGAACACAAAAATAAATGTCACACACTCCTACTCCCTCACCTACTCTCTTATAAATAAACATTACAACAGACATAAACAAACATTTCAACTCAACCACACGAAAACGAGAAAAAAAATATTGCAACACATAAACAAATATTACAACTCTCATACACAAACATTACAACACACATAAACAAACATTACATCACAAATGAACAAACATTATATCACACAAAAATGAAAATAAAAAAAATTACAATACACATAAATAAACATCTCATATATAAACAAACATTATACCACACAGAAAATATCATAAAGAAACAAAAAAAAACCAATAAACATTACAACACTCATAAACAAACATTACAACACACATAAATAAATATTACATCACAAATGAACAAACATTATACCACACAGAATCAAAAAAATAAAAAAAAATTACAATACTTATAAACAAACATTACAACATATATGAACAAACATTATATTACACATAAGAAAAATTAATAAACATTACAACACTCATAAACAAACATCACAAAACAAATAATCAAACATTACAAAAAAAGAAAGAAAACATTACAAAATAAAGAAAATAACTTAAATTATATAAAAATGACCAAAAAAAAAAAGATAAATGGAGAAGAAGTAAAAGAACGTAATGAAATAATAAATGAAATTGCAGGTAAAAAAATTGAGGGAAAAAAAAGTGTGAGAGAAGGATAAGGAGAAGAAGAAGCAGCATGAGGTGAAACAAGAAGAAGAGAATGAAGTGGGTGAGGGTGAGTTGCAGAAGCGTGAGTGAGAGGAGAGAGATACTAATATTTTATTTGATTATACAAAAAGTTATAAATTTTTGTTGTACACAAACACTTTCTCTATATTAAATAGAGGTTGATGAGTTTTGATTTAAGAGCATAACTTTTGTTTACCTTCACCTTCCCCTCTCCTCACCCTCTAGTCTCTGCGTAGGAGCTCCAACTTTTAGGGTAGGTTTGAAACAGTGATGCTACATGTACACCCTAAAATGATACACCATACATATACTCGTATTATAATACGGTGGGCCCCTTCAAATAACTGCTCCGTCCACTTTCTTTCCCACTCTCAGCCACACGCGTGTGATTTCACGCACATCAGAAAACCTTCCCGCTTCCACTTCCTTCTGTTTTCACTCTTCTCTCTCACCACTCTCCTCTCTCATCACTATCATCATTCGTTATTTCTTCACTCTCGTCATTGTCATCCCCCATCCCCCTCTTCACTCTCGTATGCATATAAGCGATTGTGCATTCAAATCACATATATCAGATTCTGCACTAAAATCTGATATGTTTGAATAAAATCACAATGCTGTGAACAAATGCTTAATGTTTGTGCACAAGGTCATATAATGATTGTGCACATATTCATATAATATTTGTGCACTAAAAATCTGATATCAAAATCTACAAAAATACTTAACTATGCATTAAGTAACATGCATATATGTAAAATTTATGCATTAGAATGTATAAAAGTGTGTGTACACATGTATGTGAACTAATTTTCATAAACTTTGTCCACTAAAAATGTATAAAGATTGTGAACTTATTTATGTTTGAATAAAATCACAGTGCTGTGAACAAGTGCTTAATGTTTGTGTACAAGGTCATATAATGTTTGTGCACGTATTCATATAATGTTTGTGCACTAAAAATCTGATATCATAATCTNTTGCTAAAGTTGGATTCCATTTTTTGCCTTATCCTTTGTTCATCTTGGGTTGCCCGTTAATGCGTATCTTCTTTTTAAATATGCTTAATTTATCTATGGAATTTGAAACAACCCACCCTGCCTCCAACATTAGTTATTACATCATTACATGTGATTTGTGTGAGTCAGCCAGAGAATTCTTTTGGGGATGTAAGCAATCTCTCTCCTCTTTACGTTTGCAAGGATATTTTACTAGCTTCCTGCTCCTTTCCTACCTATATCCGATCTGACAAATCTTTCTCCTCATTTCGTTTCTAAGGATGATGTATTATACTTGTCTCCAAAAAAAATTCTATAAACATTATAAAAGATTGAGCTCAAACAAAATTATATACAATTAATGTAAAGAGATATATAAAATTATTTAATTGTCTATATTCATTTGTATAAGTTTTTGTGAGAAGGATAAAGAGAAGAAGAAAAAGCAGGTGAAACAAGAAGAAGAGAATGAAGTGTGTGAGTTGAGGAAGTGTGAGTGAGAGGAGAGAGAAATTAATATTTTATTTAATTATACAAAACGTCATAAATTTTTGTTGGACACAAAGACTCTCTCTATAATAAATAGAGGTTGATGAGTTTTGATTTAAGAGTATAACTTTTGTTTACCTTCACTTTCACCTCTCCTCACTCTCTAGTCTCTGCGTAGGAGCTCCAACTTTTAGGGTATGTTTGAATTGATGGTTTGGAAGAGAGTGAAATAAAAATCCATAAAAAATTTCTTTAGAATATTATTTTGATTAATAGTTTAAAAAGAGTGAAATGGTTTTCAAAGAGTGACTTTCATTAAAAGCCACTAAAACACCGTAATTTTTGTGGAAGTTTAGAAGAGAGTACAATCATTCTCTCAAACTCCATTTCACTTTTTTTTTATTCCTTTACATTCCCCTCCCTGTTAAACCACCAATCAAGCATATCCTTTATAAAAAAAACGGTTTAATCATAACCCGAGTGGATTGCCAGTTTAGCGAACCAACTGCAAACCACGATTTGTATACCCAATACACTTAGGATTTAGTTTCTCTCCTACTAGGAACTGATCAATACAAACAAAGATTGCCTGATATTAGCATTATTCTTAAATAATTAATTCCTAAATATTTGGTTTGTGAGACGGAATCACAATAATAAATGCTTAAAGACTCCATCTTCCCTGAGTCTACAAGTAAATTGCTCTCCTTTTAACATTTTAATTGAACTGGCTTATGAAATTTGGACTAAAAAGTATTGTCTTTCACTAAGAAGAAAAACCTGGTGATTTTCGATAGAAAAATCCGCTGTAAATCAGTGTTCCGGCGAGACCGCACACCAAAAAAACTCTCGACGGAAATCAGTTTCTAACGGCCAGATCCTTCCGAATTTCCATAGTAATTAGTTAATCAGGACCTACTAATTTGTTGGTCACTTCACTAAAATTATAGCATTCAGACAACCCATACATCAGATAATGGTACCTTCTAGAGAAAACTCAGAAGTATTGATACTTACCATTATGCCACTGCGTTTTCAATTGAAACTGTTTCAACATGTAAGATAGAAAAAAGAAAAAAAAACATGAAAACGTTGTTTTCATTTTTGTGTGTCATTCGGAAATAGTTTTTAGTAAAAATTATTTTCTATGGTGCAACCAAACCTCTTTTCTTATTTGTTTTCTATTCTATTTCCTATGAAATTGAAAACAGAAAACAGATAAACAAAACACATTCTTGGAAAACACATTCTTGGAGTTCTTTATGCTAAACTTGAGAGGGAGAGTTCGCTTTGGTGTTTCCCTTTATCATGTAAAAATTACAAATTAAGTATTTAATTTTATTAGTTAATTTTTGCTTATTCAAAATTTTCAGTCCTGATAACTTGTGATGTCAAATTGGTGATGCCCTCTTCTGAGTTGTGTGATGCTGCACTTCTACACTTCTTGAACTTGATATATATGTGTGAATGGAAATAATAGAGTCCACTCCAACAAATTCTTTTACACATTATGTTGTAAAAGGAATTATACATCACATAAGATATACACAATTTATTATTATTATTTTATCACTTTTCCTTTTTAGAATAATGATTAATAATGTCTATCTCATTTAATGCATGATTCTTTTTACACTATTGTATATAAAAGGATTTCTCATACAATCCTATTTATTTAGTCTAATAATATTCTTGACAATTTGACAAAGACACTTGCTAAATTTGGGAGAGGGGGACCAAATAAGAAGAAAAGAGAATATATATTATTGTCAAGAAAATATATAGTCATTCAAATGAGCTGTTTAGAAAAATAATTAAAATAAATAGTTAGGTGTTTTAATAATTTTAGGATTAAGTTCGCGCTTCTCGTTGATAGCCCAGGATGTATCTAGTTTTTTTCTTTTTGATCTTTTTGCTCCCTTTACAAAAAAAGTTAAAAACATTTTTCGTATGTGAATACAATTTACACATAAAGATGTTTACTTCCTCCATTTTTTTAATACTGGTTCACCTTGAGTTATTTATGGGTGTTAAGAAAATGATTAGAAAATCTCAAAATAAATTAAAGAAAAAGTTGCTAGTGTTTTATACCATTATTTTTATTTAATGTGGTGTTTATCTTACTCAACTAGTCTCTTTCTCTCTGTTATAGGGACTGTCATTGTTCTTTGATAACAGCTCTGCCATTTTTCTTTTTCATCACTTTGGATTTTCTCTATTTAATATAAAGTTTAGACTTATTAGATCTTGAGCTTAGTTTCTATAATTTTTGTTTCTTGGAACAACATTTATTTTATTGTCGTTATCTTCATTAATGTGATTGTGTTTCTTTTGTAAAGTATTATTAATGACAAATATGTTCAGATCAATGACAAAATGAAATTAATATATTCTTTAAATTACTATATTTTTTAGATTAATTTTTTATGTAAAAGATGTTCAAACATCAATAAAAGAAGTTGATAGATTGAATGATATTGGACGATTATTGAAAAAATAGAGGAAATTTGTCTCTTTTTATTCTATTATTCAAAACGTCATTGTTTTTGCTTGTTGATTTTAATGGCTAGATTTTTGTTTTGTTAAATGTGCATGTAATATTGAAGTTGAGGATATTGTTAAATTAACTACTTTTTGTGGTTATGATAATTTTTGGAATCTTTTTGAACTTTTGGTCTTCCTCTTGAAAACGCCATATGTCTCATTAATGAGAATAGAACTTCCAAATAATAATAAAAAAAATGTCATGAGCACTAAGAAAACCGAGTGATTATTAAACAAAAATTATTAAATAAAATAAAGTCATAAAAATAATTAAGCAAATAATCTATCAAAAATGTTGGCTACGTGACGTCAATAGGAAGAGTCATCAATCAAACATGTTTATTCTATCAAAAACTATGACATAAAACTGATGCTATATAGAATATTCTTGTGAAGAATAATTCAGTACCTAGCTTGCACATTTTATTACATAATAATGTAGTAACGAAACAAAAGAGATTTATTTCCTCCGTTTTCTTCACTTATTGTACATTATTAAATAATCAAGTACACACATGCACGCACAATAGTTTCAACAATTAGAAATAAAAAATTCATCGATCAAACTTGTCTTTTTGTTATCCTAACCTTCAAACCATGCTTCATGAGAAGTACAATGGAAAGGGTTGGGATAACCGGATGACCTTCCACCACTTGCACACGATAGTTGCGCAAAATAGCAGTTATGACCATCTTCATTTGAATGAAGGACAAATCTTTTCCCAAACAAGTCCTGGGTCCTGCATTAAAGGTGATGAACTTATAAGATGGCACGTGGACAATGCCTCCTTTATCGGAGATCCACCTCTCCGGCTTCAGCTCCAGACAATCTTTTCCCCATATTTCTTCAGACCTCCCCATTGCATACAAAGACAATATTATATTTGTATTTGGATGGACAGGGTGTCCGCTGGGAAGCATCTCGCTTTTATTTGGCTGCTTCCGCTCAAGAGGAACGGGAGGATAGAGCCTCAGCGCTTCACATAGAGCACCGTGAAGATAAACTAACTTTTTCACCTCCTCCATGCCTACAACCCCATTATTGGCACCAAGGTTTACTTGGATCTCGTCAAGAATCTTGGCTTCCACCGATGGGTTGGTAGCAACAAGCCAGAAGAACCAAGTAAGAGCTGAAGTGATGGTGTCTCTGCCGGCAACAAAGAGGTTGAAAGCTGAGTCCCTCAGAAACTTGTCATCGTCTTTTTCTCTCATCAAAGTGGTAAGCAGATCAACATCATGAGCATCTTCAACCACTTCAGCTTTGGTGCACTTGCTCAGCTGTTCCCGCTTAGATGCTATGCACGAATATATGAATCGGTCAAATATTTTGCACGCCTCCATCAGATTCTTCTCTTGACCAATTCGAAGCAATCTCTGAGCCTTCCAAACAATCCTCGGCACCGTGTGCCGGTAGAATATGGACTCCTCCGCTTCACTGAAAGCCTTCTCGCATTCAATTTCGGGGAAATCAATGGAAAGACAATTAGGATCATATCCTAAAACAATGGAACACATGTTGTCAAATGTGAACCGATTGAAGACATCTTGTAGATCCACCTCAGCCCCTTGTTGTTCAACATGTTCCAATAAGGGAAGCAAGCTGCTCTCCACCTTGTTATGAATTGTTCTCTCTTGAAACATCTCGAACCTTCTGTTCTTGACCATGGAGTGGAGCAGAGACCGGATGTACTTCCACGTCTCCGAGTCCGCCGTCACGACCCCTTCCCCGAAGGCGTCGAACATCTCGCGAAACTCGGCGCCCTTGACGTAGTTGTCGAACCTCTTGCTCATCATGTGGTGCACGTTGATGGGGTCACTGGTGATCATGTAATTCATTTTGGTGAACCAAGGCCCCATGAACTCACCGGTGTTCCCTTGTTGCTTCAAAACATGGGCTATGAAATCATTTGGTACAAAAATCTTATTAATTAGTTAAATTATAAGAATAATTTAGTATTCTAAAACTAAATTTAATACAATATAATATTAAAATATTTATGTATTAGATGTCATTATTTAAAAAAAAAATAGTATGTATAATTAGATGTATATTAAGAGTTTATTAATTTATTGTAACAATTAATTAATTCTTTTATAATTAGATTTTTATATTAAATATAATTGATTTAAGAAGTTTTTTATTAATAAGTACTATTATAATTTAACCAATTAATAAATTGTCCTAATTTTATTTATTTTTTATTAATAAAAAACTAATAAGATCTTATTATATCTTCTTAAATAGGATTAAGTTATCCATCGTTTTGACGTATAAGAGAATCTTGATGGATAAACTTATATAATACACTGATCGCACCAAACAATTGATAAAACCATTACATATTGTATTAGTTTACCTTATTCTACCTTATACGTGCGTGAAATAGAACCTTACAATACACAACATAAAAATTACATTATTCTGAAAAGAAAAAAATAAAAAACTATAGCGCATGCAGTACATGAAGTTATCTCCTTCTTGGATTGAAATACTTGATATTAAGATTTCCATTATTGTTACCCTTAAACCTTCCACCATTAGCGAGAATGCTTCCAGCATTTTGCTTGCGGCCATGAAGTGGTGCGGCAAAAACATTGTCCATGTCGCTGTCTTCACTATCAGATTGCCAGGAGATCCCATGCTTTTGAATAAGGTAATTAGCACAATGGGGGCAATAAGTAGGCTTCCAAGTTCCAGTTTTACGGACTTCATTAAACATGTAGAGCAATGCATCAACAGGGTGTTGATGAGGACCATCCACAGCAAAATCGATATGACCATCATATGAGACTCTAATTTTTTTTACTACCACAGAAAGGCCAACATCGTTCCCATTCTCAGCATTACAATAATAATGCGCCACGGTCCCCATGTAAGGGTTTTCATCCTTGCTCTTTTTCTTCCACTCCCAAACTATAAGACCTAGCCTTCTTCCATTCCCATTTACATTATATAAAGCATAGGTCATGTCAGTAATGCCACCACTTGCATTTCTAGTAGCGAGATTGCGCACAAAGGAGCGATTCGGTGTCAAAGGAAATAGGAAGTATGTATGAAAAAGACCCGTTTCAGCTCTTTGCACAATCAAAAGAAAGGAACAAGCAGCCATGTGATCAGATAATTGGATAACTAACCTCTCATCAAGATGATGATCAGGAGAACTCATGGTATTTCCTTTGGTATTGGACAAAATGAAGCGACAATATGACCCATCTACATGGTATGCCATTAACCATTTCTCTGCGATTCCTCCATCGCTTTGTTGCTCAGCACTTCTTCCTCCAAACACAAGGGAATCAGATTCTCCCAAATGTACTTTGTAAGCATGATCTCCATTAGTGGCAAGGCGAAGACCGGTGGGAGGACTGTTTCCCATGTGTATATGTAGCTATTTGATTGTATATATCTATATGGGTATATGAATATATGATATTGTTGATACTAAATAACTATATATGTGCATGCACGGTAGGGTTCTTATGGAAAAACTTTTGATGCGAAGGTTATGCATATATGTAGGTGTGAAAGGTAAACAAGCTAGCGTTATTCTTCCGCAAGGATATGCTATGCTATATAGCGCATCTAATTCCTCCCGACCATCTTTCGTTTTTTTCCACACAGAATTTATCTCTTTTTTTCCTTTAATTATGTC
This sequence comes from Nissolia schottii, assembly GCA_003254905.1. Lineage (NCBI taxonomy): Eukaryota > Viridiplantae > Streptophyta > Magnoliopsida > Fabales > Fabaceae > Nissolia > Nissolia schottii. Next base: position 17,526 of record QANU01097637.1, read on the forward strand.
TTCGGTTCCTCAAAAATTACAAATTTTGTGTAAGAACAAAAATGTATTAATTAAAACCAAAATGTATTATTTAATACTATGAAATCTATTTTTATCAGATATTTAATAAAACACATGATAATATAATATTATCTGATCAACCAATTTTTATCTTACATTAATAGAATAAAATTTTGAGGCCTCAAGAGACCTTATTAGGTGAGTTGTCGGCATTGTAGGCGCTAGAAGGATTTTGTAGGTAGAATGCATTGACGCGTTCCCGTATTTGACACACAGTAGACATTGACACATGAAGACACTCGTCTGATACGCTTGTTACACATATTTAAAAGTGTCCAAAAAAATTATGATTAGATGTGTCCGAGCTATATTTTGGAGTTTTTTTGTGTCCGTATTATGTCTAAATAAAAAATATTTTAAATATTAAATAATTTATAATAATATGGACTCTTAAAAAATTAGTAAGTATTAACACATAATATTTTGAATGTTTCATACATTTTGAAAGGGATTTACAAAATATTAAAAATTAGTAATTTAATATCAATCAATGAAAATATTAAGAATTTATTATAAATATTTAATTTTATATTTATGTATATCATATCCGATTTTATAGAATTTTAAAATTAATGTGTCGTTGTATCACGTTTCATCTTGTGTCCTTTGTCCCTTTTATTGTTTGTGCTTCTTAGGTTTGTATTCACTGTGATGTTTACCGTGAACGGAGAGAGAAAATCAAAAAACCATTGTCCCCAGAAAAAATAAAAATCTTAAGAACCAACTGGTTAAGAAGACGTTAATAATTACAGCAACCAAATACAATCCATTCTCAAAAGGTTTATTGGAATTCACTTTTGGACCTAATTCACACACCTGTCTGAAAAGATTGTGGCTCTTCTAATTTTCATTCTCATCACCCTACCCTCTTATTTTCATTCCGGCCCTTAATCATGTTCATTATGATGTAGTTTTTATTTATTTTCTTAAGATTGTGTTTTCTTTGTGATTTTGTAGGTAGCGTTTCTGGTGTAAATCCCAACAAAAGGCACTTTGAATATGCATCTAGTGTATCACTGTTGATTAAAAAAATTACGCATATCTAATGGCTTAAAAACAAACAGGTATCTTATGGTATACATACATACATACATACATATATATATATATATATATATATATATANTATGTAATCATAGTATTTGTGCTCCCATGAGTAACCAATTCATCTCATTTATAATAATTATGTTGAAGACCAATTTACTCAAAAGGGCAAAAGCAAACAAAAAAGGACAACAAATTAAGTAGTTCCTTGTTCGATGAGGTTATGGATGATGGGCACCCAACAGTCCGCAGTGGTTCTGCTGCTGAGGTTGATGATGAAGAACAATTTAGAAAGCCTAGCTAGGCAACAACATGGAAAGGAGAGGATGTTATGTTACAGAATTAGTAACAATTAATTGAAAACAGAATTGATACTTTTTTTATGACCAGTTTAAATGTTTCTGAATTCTAAAGAATTTGAAATGGCCAAATGGGTGACTGGGAAATGCAAGTGGCTATCTTAATGTTCGATGGATAGGAACATCCTCCACAGACTCTCTTCTTCAACTCACTCTCAATCCCATGGAGAATGTAATCCTCCAAAATCGTCGCACTGGTCGTCCTTCTTCACATAATGGGAAAGGGATTGTGCAACCAAGAGAAATTGAATGAAATAAGTGGAGAAAGGGATTGGTGAGAAAAGAAAATTCAATTTAAAAGGAAAGTTGTAATTGTCTTTTTATTAATTATGAAATAAACAAATAAAAAAGAGAACATGTTATATTAGGTCATATATGATTTACATTCAATGATGCACGTTGAAACCCTTGCCAATTTTGTATAGCAACCATTGAACTTGTAGCTATTTTCATTATCAGTACTCTCCTTCATTCGCTGCATTTTTGTTGGGGTAGATTGGCATGGCTCAATGGATTCTTTATTGTGGTAACCGATGCAATGATGGCGGTGAGTAAGTATTTGACATGATAAAATTATATAACTAAATGTGACCTACTAAATATTAAATAGTGTAAAAATTTATATGATATATTTTTCATGCTATACTATCAAACATTACACTATTAAATTTATCCTATACAGTATATTAATCGGGACCTATATTCTCAAATTGTCATCCATTATTCGAAAAGTTCCTTGTTATTAGGAAAAGAAAGATTTTAATAGTCTTAGACTTATTGCAAATCATAATCATACATACACAGGGAACGGAAGGATATAGAAAAAAGTATAAGGTCCGTATGTCACACCATATAAGACCTAATACAATAAGCTAATACCTATACTATTATACAAAGAGGATATAAAAAATAACAAAATTTTGATCTCTCTTAACTCATTAAATTATTATTTTAAGTCCATTAATTTTAGTTAAAATTTATTTTATATATATATATATATATATATATATTTTTTATTCACTCAACCACAAACCACCACATCATAATAATAACTAATTCATTAACATCTTTTTATTTTTTTAATTATTAAATTAGTTCTTAAGTATATTAATACAAATAAAAAATATGTATCTTATAATTGGTTATATTAATACTTATGAAATGAAAAATGTGGCTTGGCAGACGCATAAATGTCTGTCACGTGCCTGTCAAGTCGCGAGTAATATATACATAATAATGTTATCTGTTGTTTGGTACAATTAATGTATTGGATAAGTTTTTTAATCCATCAAACCCCTTCTCATTTATGAAGAAATATTTTGTGTGTAATTTTTGTCCATTTTTGTATAACTCACTCTCGCTTTTATGTGTTTCTTCTCATTTTTTCTTATTCTTTATTTTTTCTGTCTTCTTTCCCAATCGCTCATTATTTTTTTTTTGACGTTTTCATTTTATTCTTTATGAACCCAAGAGTTTTCATTGTTCTTTCTATCATATTAGTTGTTTTTTTTGTTTTACAAATGTTTGTGGATGTGTGTAAGAAAGTTTGTGCATGCTTGTTCAAAAGTTTATGCATTTGCTTTAAAATGTTTGTGTATATTAGAGAGATGAGTCAACGAGTCTAGAGTGTGAGTGAGGAGATGGAGAGAGTGTAACCGTTACTTTTCAATATTTAATGTGTCGTAGAACCGAATTGATTTAGTTTGGTATTTGAAATAGTTTGTGCATGTGTGTACAAAAAACTTGTTTATGTATTTACAAAAATTTATAGACTCGGTAACACTACGTAGATCATGGGTTGACAGCATTTAAATTATGAGTTCTGCTACACGTTATACCATACATACACCTCGTACTAATTATATACATAAAGTTTGTGTTTTAACTCATGTAATGTTTGTGCACTTAATTAAGTATAGTTGAGAGTATTATATACAAGTTTGTAATGTTTGTGCACTCGTGAGAATAAATTTTGTGCATTATTAATTGTGTATGTATGGGGTGTATGAAATTGGGTTTACGTGTAGCATTTTTGTTAAATTATACACCTAGCATTATTCTTTTTCGCAAAATGATGGACTGCCGTGAATGAGATGGGATACTGCCGTGTTAACACCATAATATGCGCTTCGGCTTTTATATATTAGTATTAGGTTCGAGAACAAATGCTAATTAAAGAAAGAGAAATTTGGTGAAAAAAATGTTAGTATGAACCTGTTAAGTTGTGTATGGGAAACTATGGTCAAATAACACCATCCAAAAAATATATAACGGAGGATGTTAGATGCCATGCCTGCCACCGCACAAAACCTTGTGGAAGAATAACGCTTTCCTTAATGTCAGTCCTATATATACATATAACCTCTGTCTATTTTATCATGCCAACCCAACCATGAGAGAAGAACAATTTTTTTCACTCAATTATTTCATAAATAATTTGATCATATATCAAAGCAATACACATGGAAAACATTCCTTACACCCCCTTGAGTCTACTTTTGGGCCACGGAGATCATTCATACCAAGTGCACTTCCGAGGAATTACAGAGGTTGAGATCCAAGGCAATGGCGAAGCATTCACCTCAAGTCATGGCAAGTGTCATACAAGGTAGGTGACTCAACTTGTTACTTTGACTAAGAGATTATGTCGTCCTCACTGTGTTAACTGCACAAACTCAGAGGCAGCGTGGCCGCACCTTCCGGCAATCTGAGAGTGAAGACAGCGACTTAGACACTATGTCCATGTTGCATGAGACACTGTTAAATCGTACGCGTATCGACTATTAGATAAGATTTTAATGGAGTGTGGACCCATTAAAATTCCATGTAAGGTAAACGGAGTGTAGTGTGGGTCGAGACTGGCTTCAACTCCTCCCAGGTCACGTAAAAGAGAACATTTTCTGGTACTCCATGAACATATCATCAATGATTTTGATTTCTAAATTCTCATCGCGATAAGGAGGACTGATCTTTATGGTCTTGTTGGTTAAAGCGAAGTTACAAGTTGACTTACCTAGCTTGTATGACACTTGCCTTGAATCTTAACCTCTCTAATCCCTCCAAAGTGTTCTTGGTATGAATGATATCCATGGCCAAAAAGAAGACTCAAGGGGGTGGAAGGGATGTTTCCCATGTGTATTGCTTCGATATATGATCAAATTATTCATGAAATAATTGAATGAAAAAATGTGTTCTTCTCTCATGGTTGGGTTGGCATGAATAAAATTATAGACACGTAGGTTATATGTGTGTTTGTGTGTGTATAGGACTGAAATTAAGGAAGCGTTATTCTTCCGCAAAGTTATGTGGTGACATGTATGGCATCTTATTTTTTTTTACACACCGAATTTCACTTTTCTTTAATTAGCACTTGCTCTCTATGCTAAAGTTTACTTCATCAAAGATGCTAAAGTTGGATTCTTTTGCCTTATCCAATGTTCATCTTGTGCGGTGCGCCCCTTAATGGGTATATCTTTTATACAAGAACAATGCCTCATATGACTACTATAGGACAATAAAAATGGCTTCTGGCTGTTAGGGATATATCCCACGACTTTTAAAAATAAGTGATTATATCTTGCTTAACAAAATTTCTACATGGTATTGTGGAATCAAACTTTTTTATTTCCCGATAATTCATTGATAATTAAGCAGGCTACAACCCAAATATAGAGGAGCAAAAAGCCTGATACAAACTGTTTTTGGAGGAAACCATAGTAGAAAGGTGGATTAAGAGTGTTTTTTTTTTTTAAGGGAAAAAATCAATTAATAATCCAATATATTGCTAATCTCTCTAAGTATGATTTGAATGTCCAGCATTTAAAAAATATGTAAACAAAATTAAAAATCAATAATTGATAATATTCATAAAACACGTATTAAATGTGCTATATGAACATGTAAGTATTTCTCCACAAGAGAGATAACTCCGTGAAAACACCTCATCCACCTTGAAAACCACTTGATAAGGTTAAATTTCGTAACCAAGTAGCGAGACGCAGCCACGAGTCATAATCGTGAACTCCACCTTCACCTGTGACACTGCCTCATACCACCCTGGCAGCATCACGAGGACACTGAAAATCTGTCTTGAACCTCAGCGACAATAGCATAATGCCTCCAGCCACCAGATCCACCAGCAAGGTTGACCTTGCCATGACCGTTGCATGGGCTAATGAAGGGTGGTGGATGGGGAGGGAAGGGTCGCTAAGTAGGTTCCACAGGCTCCTACTCCCTCCAAGTGTCGTTAATTTATTGATTTTAGATATATGGTTGATTCATTATATTTAGATGCAATTGAGTCAACAATTTAAAATAAAAAATATATACTTAACAATAGATGGATGTAGCTGTCAAATTATTAGATCACGATGCTCTTGTTCTCTTTTCTCGATGGTTTTAAAGCTTTATTTGCGTGGCCATATATAAGTTAGGAGCAAGAGAATGAGCCTAGAAGAGTTGCCATAAGTTAGGACTCAGGAGCTGCAAAACCTTTTACCTTTGATATGAGAATATATATAATACATTGGATTTTGACTTTCTAATACATTGATATAAAACTTAAAGGTACAAGCACTAATGGATTTCAAGGTGAGACACAAAGTTCCAGTTCTAGAGACTTCACCAAACATGTAAAACAATGCATTAACAGGATGTTCATGAGGGCCATCCACGACATAATTACCCAAACAGCCATCGTCAGACACTCTAATCCTTTTGATCGCCACAGAAAGGCCAACATTGTGTCTATTGTCAACATTAGCATAATAATGTGTCATGGTTAACATGTAAGGCACTCTTTTTGTTCCACTTCCATAAATAGTAGTGGTACTAGTATTGATATCGGATGTAACGCAGACATTTCTTGTCATACCATATGTGGGGCGAAGAAGACTCGCTTCAGCTCCTTCAACCTTCACAGTATAACATATAGTGTGTTGTTGCTGATACATCGCCATCATAGATCTTGATTTCTAGCGTCTCATCATGACGAGGATAATGACCAATATCCGTGGTATTTTCTGTATAATACTCGCTTAAGACAAAGTCACATTTTGACATACCTACAGTGTAGGTCATTTGCCCTATAGCCTGGCCTATCTCCAATGAAAACGAAAGCAGATCCTCCTACTGCTGCAAAGTAAGGCAGGTCTCCATTGCAAAGGCGGTTGAGAGGACTGTTTCCCATGTGTATTTGTGCTTGTGATCTAATATATGATGATGTTAATGATAACTATAACTATATATATATATATATATATATATATATATATATATATCACTTGTCATGCATGCACGGTTGGTTTCTTACGGCAAAATAATAGACAGAGGTAATCTATCTATCATAAAGATAATAGATGGATAGTATAATCTATACACCATTGGACATGTGTCAAGCCGAGAAGAAATTTTTTTCCGCCCAATTTCAGTCAGTAAGCAAGAATGGTAAAACCAAAACTGCATTTGTGTTTGAATAGATGGTAAGAACCTATCTGCTTTAAGTTTCGTGATTTTAGTAACATTTTTATTATATTATTATTACTTTTGCACAAACCAAAATTGAAGACTCATATCAATGTATGTATGTGACATACTCAGTACCATTGTCATTGTTTATTGACATACTTATTAAACAAAAAGTAGCAGCCGATCAATCAATCAACTGAGAAATCTTTGAAAGATTTTCTTAGAATATGTTTAACACATAATGTAGCCTTCCACCAAAATGGTTCTCAATATAATAATATAAAATTGGTTAGTGTGGCGTCTAATTCTTCCATATTATTTATTTTGTTTTTAATTTCTCTTTTTTCTTTAGTTGTAGCATTTATTCTCCACTTTGTTTGGTTGTTTTAAGATATATATATATATATATATATATATAATATCCATATTTATTTTCAACACCCTCGATCAAGCTAAAGCTCATTGAGCTTTAAGTTTGTCATAAGTAAACAATAGTAGTGTCTGCACGGAAGCGGACGAGTCGTGTCTCCACGGAAGTGAACTAGTGGTGTCTACACGGAAGCTGATGAGTTGTGTTTGCACAAAAGTAGGAAGACAGAACAGAACCAGTGGATTGGGCGTAACCAGCAAAGGCAACAGTGACTTGACAAAACCAACAAAGGCAACGAGTGGCTGAGTAGAACCAGCTATTGGGTGAAACCAGCTGAAGGCAACGGATGTCGGGAGAATGTGGAAGCGTGTGGAGATCTGGACGACAATGAAATTTGATGATAGTGAAGATGATATATTTGTTGAGAGTGAAACGTAGGAAACAAAGAGGCTAAGTTCTGAGGTAGCGGAAGCGCTAATATGATTCAAGGTGGGAACCATGACTCTAATACCATGTCAAACATCATGGATGAAGGGAGATTAGAGCACAATGGCAAAAGAGAAACCAGCGAAAATAAGGATTGTATTATTCAGAATGTGCTCATAAAGTACAAAGATGATAGATCTATTTATAGGCTAAAAATAATATCGAGCTAAACTTAACAGATAAAATAAGTATCTTAACAAATAAAATAGATAAATATCCTAACAGATAAATCAGTTTAAGATAGACATAATAATATCCAGATTTATTTTCGACATTTGGGTACTTTGCTCGTTGGCTCCTTGGGTCGATTTGAGCTTTCACTAATTAATAATGTACAACCAAAATACTATTACAACAGAACAAAATTATTAACGATGATGATGCGTATATCTTTGCGGCTTGAGATTTGGAGTCGATAGAGATTCAGGACAACTGAAAATAAATTTAGAAGAAAGTGTGATTATATAAAAATAACATAAAAAAACAAGGTCATTGCCAATTGAAAAGACCCTCTTATATCAAAGCTGCAGTATTTAGTGTTACGTAAATACAATATACACTCCATTGATACATAACTTAAAAGTACAAGCACTAATGGATTTCAAGCCGACACAAGTTGGATCTCCAAGCTTATTGTATAGTACTACTACATAATAATAAGATCCCCCAAGATAACGAGGAAAAAAAAAGAAGAAAAAAAGACTACATTATTGTGTACCTGACAAAATAACAACAAAACTACACCAATACAAGAATTATTTATCTTCTTCCTGCATAAAAGTGCTTTATAATGAGATTACCATTATTATTACCTGGAAAATTTCCATCATTGGCAAGAATGTTGCCTCGTGCATTATGCCTGCGGCCATAAAGCGGTGCTGCGGGAGAAACATTGTCTACATCGCTGTCTTCACTCTCAAACTGCCTCTCGTCGATGTAAGCAATAGCACAATGAGGGCAATAAAAAGGCTTCCAAGTCCTAAGTCGAAGAACTTCGTCAAACATGTAGAACAATGCCCTAACAGGGTGTTTCATAGGGCCATCCACAACAAAATCCAAATGGCCATTCTCCATCACTCTAATCCTTTTGACTACCACAGAGAGGCCAACATCGGTTCCATTCTGGGTATTAGCGTAGTAATGCGCCACGGTCCCCATGTAAGGGCTTTCCTCCTTGCTCTTTTTCTTCCACTGCCGAACCACAAGACCCTTCCTTCTTCCACGCCCATAAACCTCAACACTCGTCTCAGTAATGCCGCCCCCTGCATTACGAGTACTAGTAGTGTGATTGCCCACGATGCATGCATTACTTTGCAAGAACGAGGGTTGAAGAAGACCTGCTTGAGTTCTTCTCACAGTGATAATATAGCATTCTTTTGATACTCCATGTGCATCATCTGTCATTAGTATATCTAACTTCTGATCACCGTTAGTTTTGGATAAAATGAAGCGACAACTTGACTCGCATACCTTATATTGCATTGCCCATGACTCAGTGGTTTCTCCATTTCTATGTTGCTCAAGTACCGTTTTTCCTCCAAACAGAATGTCAGCTCCTCCGAGCCCTAATTGGTAAGGATGATCTCTTCTCTGTGGTTGGATTTGCATGGCAAAGTTATAGGCACATAGGTTATATATACAAGTCTGAATTTAAAGGAAGCGTTATTCTTCCGCAAGATTATGGTGGCATGGCATCTAATTCCTTCATGATCTTTTTGTATTTTTCTCTCGCGCATGATTCCCCCCCCCCCTTNTTCTCGATGTTGTAGTTGTGCCTCCTTTTCTTTTATTCGGTTCTTCAACTTTTAATGTTAGAGGATATTCTATATGGGGTGGATGATGGTTAGTGAAAGTAATCAAAGTATTTTGTCGTTCTCACTAATTGAGGGCATCTACTTTCAGATAAGATAGCTAGCATTGCTTCTTTTCTTTTTTTTTTTTAACCTGATGGCAATAAGGTTTAAGTCTATTACCTCATGCAAATTGCAAATTACTAAAGCCACTCACTAAATCACTCCTATAGTAAGAGGCTTCTCTAGCACTCCTTATTGTCGGAAGAATGCATTTTCAAATTGTCATCCATTATTAATGGAAAATCAGTTCCAATGTCTTCTGCTGCTAATGTTTCTACTGCAAGTTAGCAGTATCCCTATGCTAAATGGTACAAATTTTAAGGTTTGGAAGGATACCACAAAAATTGTCCTCAGTTGTATGGACTTAGACATTGTTCTTCAAGAGGACAAACTCACCTCCACTGCAGAAAAAGCAAATGAGGTTAAGACAGAGAAGTGGGAAAGGTTCAACAGAATGAGTATTATGATCCTAAAGCACTCCATTATTGAAGCATGCCGAGGCTCTATTATTGAGGATAAAATTGCTAAAATGTTCTTAAAGGACGTTAAGCAATTCTTTGCAAAGAATGAGAAGGCGGAGGCAAGTAACCTTTTGACAAAAACTTGTATCCGTAAGGTATAAAGGTAAAGGGAACATAAGGGAATACATTATTGAAATGTCTCACCTTGCATCAAAATTGGAATCACTAAAATTAGAGTTGTCGTGCATTTCATTTTGATCCCTCTTTTTGCACACTTTGGGGCAATTCAAAGTGAGTTGCTTTTAGGGAAACTTGGACCTTAAATGAGCTTATATCTCATTGTATGCAAGAGGAAGAGAGATTGTAGTGAGACAAGACCGAGAGTGCTCACATGGCTGCTTCATCTCAGTATAAGAAAAAGCGTGATACTGCTGCGATTACATCTTCTTAGTAGAAAAAGGTAAAGAAACAGGATGAAGTCTTAACTTGTTTCTTCTGCAAGAAGACGGGACACATGAAGAAGGATTGTACCAACACTACAAGAAAAATGGGTTTTAGCCACATTTAAATCCGTGGCTATTGTAAGGAAAAACCGCGGCTGCAAAATGTTGCAACGGTTCATGAAACCGTGGCTAATCAAGGCGTTGCAAAAGTTTTATCCACGATTTTATTTACCGTGGTAACAAATAGTTAGCCACAGATATGGAAAAAATTTAGCTACGATTTAACCGTGACTAACTGTTACAAGGAGCCAAAAAAAAATCACTCTTTCTTGCATTCCTTTGATCTAGTTTGGATAAAATTGAAAAGGAATACATACAACTAGATGGCCTTTACTATCTTTACCAAACAAAACAAATAAGTTGTATCTAAGTTCACTTGGATGTGAACAAATAATCAACAAAATAATTTTACAAAATTCTCCTAAAAATATGCATTAACCTAAGAATGTATTTGGTATTGGGTCTTCAACATTAACGAGATGACCAATTCTTCAATCTTTCAAATTAGCTTGCGCCATATCTTAATTTTGTATGCAAAAAATAACAAGAAATAGAATCAAATAAGTAGAACTTAAACAAAGTAGATTTAAAATGATATTAAAATTAAGAGAATCAATTAATGAGCAAAAGAGTTCACAAACCTATGTAGCAAAATCAGCAACCTGTAAGGAACACACGACCCCCTATTTTTTGTTTAGCAATCATTCTTTTTTTTCCCCCTCTGAGAGGGTCACAAATATCAAAGTCAACCATTCAAGTTCCTAAGAAGTTACAAGCCAACGGCAACATCTACAAAAAGAGGTAAATATGAAAAGGCAAAAAGATGGAAAGACAGAACAAGGAAGTTTGCAATGGGTGGAAATAGATCCTTGATAAAATTAGCAATTGTTTCTTATCTTACAAGCACATTGGGATGCAATCTTTCCATATTTCATCTTTAGGTCTTGCCTAACGACCAAAACCTGACAATTTACCATCAAAAATATAAAAAAAATTTCAACGTCCAATGAAAGAATCTAGGAAAATTAAAGGAAACTCGATGCCATGCATATTTCATCCATTTACCCTCCTCATAACACTTCCAAAACTGAAGAGGAGTTAAATCATACTAGTTACTAAATAACAATATGTACAAGTACAGAGAGTTTATCTAAATCAACAAACACTATGCATTTAATCAAGTTATTTATGATTTCTATACTACTTAAAGTGGTTCAGTTCCTCTAAGCATTCACAGTATTTGTCTGCTCAAAGTTCATTTCTATGCTGATAAAACTTTTGAAACATGCAGAATATGAATGTAATATTCAAATGAGTTCATTAGGCATACTTTTCTTCTCAATGGACCAACATATTGAAAGTAAAGCAACCACCTCAATCTCATATAAACTACAAACAAACCAGAATGATTTATTTACACTAAAACATAATCGCTTGCATTGAATAACCACTTAAAGCTTCCATAATCTGATAAATTCATGATGAAAATGAACGTACAAACTAGAGGACTAACCATTTCCCTCTTGATCACCATTGCTTGAGACAGAGAGTTGTTGTTGAAGCTTGCTAGATGAGAAATTTTTTATCGTTAACCATTCTCCCTTTTGCTTTTGTTGTTGCTGCATTTTAACACTTTATGAAACCTTGTCTTTTGCATTCAGTTTTTTGCATACAAGAGCTAAATAATAAATAAAATTATAAATAAAATGTAAAGGCTGAAATTACTATCACAAGCATTACCCTTAATATGACACAAATATGACACAAGAAGGAAGTTTCTTAAAAAGAATTAATAAATCAATATGAGTAGCAATAGTATCCAATAAATGTGTACATTTGATCCCAAGAGAAAAAAAAAATTGGCTCTATATTAGAGAACCTAAGCTAAGAGAGATAGTGAGAGAAAAGGGATATGATAAATTAATTTATCAACCTGATCTAACAGACTCAAAACTAACATATATTAACTAATTGCTCAGTGGCGCATGGCATTTTTTAACCAATTACAAAATAATTAACAGCTACAGTAATCAACAAGAACAAGGACAAAAAGAAGTCCATCCAGTTATCACATTATAGTTGTTAAAATGAATGTAAACATTACAAATAATTTGAAAACTTTAAATCAAAACATCATATTCCATGCTACTGTTTTCGTCAAGAAAATAATTGTTAGAAGTATCTAATGTATAAGAGAATCTCTGCATTGCAGCCAAAAAAAATAAAATTACAGAACAACCTAGCTAAGTTAAATGTGTTTTGAAGCTACATCCATGAATTCCATCATGACACAGTATATAAGAATTATAAGTATGTCTGCATGCAAAACAGGTTCAGTATGCTAAAATCATATCACTACACTTCAAATTCAAATCTAATAACAAACACCTTCTATCATTGCCTCTCCCTCCCCACAAAACAACAAATTACACAATCATTTTCTCAGTTATACTATTCAATCCACCCTCCCCCATCTTCCAAACACTTGGCAGTTTCTATTTTCTACCATTAAGAAGAAAAAAAAACTCATTGCTTTCCTGTAACAAGTACCAAGCATTTTCCAATTATGCAGAATCATACTCAATAGAGCAGTAATAGAAAATAACAAAATTCCAGTACAATACAGCAAAATTGACCAAAATAGTATGAAAATGTTTATCTCTAAATCAATTATAAGGTGTAATTGAAGTAAGCAATGAGGGACTTTCAAATTATGTTTTAAGATTGAATTATATTTGGATTTATTTGAGACTTTTTATGTATCATCTTTTAGGTGAAATTTAGTTTCTGTTTCTCGTTTAAACAAGTCAGGTTATCATTGTTCTTTTGGAGATAATAAAGTTAGTCTCTTTCAAAATTCAAATGTTACTGGATCTGGCCTTTTAATTGATAAGTTGTATAATCATGATTTAAATTTTTGCAATACTGTAAACAAGCTCAACAAGTACAAAACAAAAATTAAATGAGAGCTTGTTTGGCATGTCAGATTAGGTCGGATTGAATAAGTTTGTCCAATTTCCTATTGCTTTATTCAATTTTTGATGCACACACCAGATTAAAAAGTTAATTCATTAAAGACTCTTCATCCATCATTTTGACGGATAAATTAATATAGCTAATGGGATGAAATTAAACTTGATAAATGTGTGATTAATAAGAAATAATGAAATAATAATAATATCAATCATAATCATAATAATAATAATAATAATAATAATAATAATAATATTTTTATCATTATTACGATGATTATTATTATTTGTAATAATGATAAAATAATAACAATGATAATAATAACCGACTTATCTTATCAACTTTTATCTTTTGTCTTCAAAAATATTGTATTTAAATTTAATCAAATCTTATTTTATTCACCTTTGTCTTATAAATCATTATGCTATCCACTCTTACCATATTATTCGACGTGTTGAATGGGTCATAGTGACTCAGTGACGGGCATTGTTGTATACATACAAGTTATTATATGTATACTTATAAAGAATATCTAAATATACTCATAGTTGGTTTATATTATAGCAATAAATCATCACAAAAATTTTCAGGTGACTATTCTTGGTTATAAAAATCACAAATTAAATGATTTTGGGTGAAACTAGAATTAAAATATTGCAATAACGTGACTACCGACTAGCTAGTTATAAGCAGTATACAGTTGGGTGTGGCCAGGCCAACTTCCACAGCGCTATCAAACAAGCATATGTAAAAGAAGATATGTACCCAATAATTAATTAAGAGTCGCACCACCAGATGAACACTGGAATAAGGGCCAAAAGAATCCAACTTTAGCATCTTTGATAAGCAAACTTTAGCACAGAGAACAAATGCTAATTAAAGAAGAGAGATTCGGTGTGTGAAAAAGGAAAAATATATATATATATATATATATANTATTAGATGCCAAGTTAGCGTAAGAACAACGCTTCCCTTAATTTTCAATACTATACAATATATCTTGTGTGTCTATATATAAATCAGCCACACAAACCGAACAACAAAGAAGAAAATTTCTCCATTAAATTATTTCATCAATAAGTGATATATACTTTAGTTATAAGTCATCATATATTTGATTGATCAAAATAGCAATGCAGAATTGGAAGAAAGATTGAGATCACTCCTACCATGCACAACTAGGAGGATATGCAGCTATAGCCCTTCACTTTGGAGGAAGAAAGGTTGAGATCCAACGCAGCGGAGAAACATTCGAGGAGTCATGGCCAGTGTCATACAAGGTAGGTGAGTCAAATTGTGACTTCTCTCTTTAATTCAAGACCACACAATTCATTAATCCCTCCGATGGAAATCAGAATCTCTGATAATGTTTTTGGAGCAGAAAAAGATTTTCATTTTTGGTGAGTACTGTGGAAGGCTTTTAAGCGGTGTTGTTCGCAGCATATTCGATCAACATTTGAACGTTCCTGATTTCGGCTTTATCTATAATGTCGATGATGCCCCTATCTATTCTGAATAGAGTCATGTTGCTTGAATTTATTGATTGCAAAATATCATGTCACTTCACTAGTCATTCACCATTAAATGAAATTTTAATAAAGTATAAGTCTTATTAAAATTTCATCTAATGATAGATAATTAGTAAATCGATATAATATTTTATAATCAATAAGTACAACTAACATTTATCTTCTCTTATAAATATTAAGAATATGTGATGACAACTAAATTGTTAGTTAATTTAATTTATGGGGTTGCAACAAAGAGGGGTCTCATCTTATGGTTAGGGAGTGGACAAAAAATAAATAGTAACGATATAGTGTGTCACATAATGATCTAGAGCATCACAGATATTTGCATAACGAAGTCCTTATTATAACTCGGATTTGAAAGTCTAGTTAATTGTTGTTGTACACCATTTAGAGGCAGCGTAACCGCTCTTTCTGGCAATCTGAGAATGACGGCGACGACATAGAAAATGTTCCTGTAACATGTAACATTAACAGAACATTTAGTTTTGCCATCCCATATTCATAATGCCAAAATCAGGAATGTGCCGGTTTCTAGCTCCTTCCACAGTCACATATAAAAGAGACATCTTCTGGTACTCCATGAACACCATCAATTTTAATTTTGATTTCTCACATCTCATCGTGATTAAGGAGGATTGATCTTTGTGGTCTTGATTGAAGAGAAGTTACAAGTTGACTCACCTACCTTGTATGACACTTGCCATGACTCGGTGAACGTTTCCACACTGCCTTTGGATCTCTACCTCTCTTCCTCTGAAGTGAAGGGTCGCATGCAGATGGATCCTCCTAGTTGTACTTGGTATGAATGATCTCTATTGTTAAGAAGAACACTAATGGGGGTCCAAGGACTGTTTCTCATGCGTATCACTTTGATCATCAAATTGTTATCGGTGAAATAATTGACTGGAAAGGAGAAGTAGTTCAATAAATTCTAACCTTTTTATTTATTTTTGTTTGAATTTTTCAAAACTCAATGGACAGGTAGGAGAGGAATGACATTCCACTCCAACCAATTAAAAAATTACTTATTCAAATAACAATTAAGGTGAAGCAGAGTCTGGGAACGAACGCCAAACAAGCTATATATGATTTTGATTTTGATCTCTTATTCTCAATTTCGTCTCGTACCCGTCTCCGCCTTTTCGATGCTGTGTTAGTGACATTTTGATGCTTGGACACCGAAATGTATGGTCTTAGTTTTCTTAAATTTTAGCTAAGGATGATACTGGTGGTGAAACGGTAATGTATTCGGTGCTCTTTCTTTTGTATCTGATGAGGTTGTGTGCTAATTTTTTTTTGGCTGTGTTTTATTTTATTGGGTTTTTTCATGAGAGATTTTAATGAAGTAAGACTCTCACCGATTATGGTAATATTATTGCGGCGGATTGTATTTTCTTTGTTCTCAATTCTCTTTACATACTTAATACTTATGACACATTTCTTAAGAGTTGCTAAACGTCAATGATTTTGTTGTGAGACTATTTTTCTTATTAGCTATGAGAAAATGTGGTTTTTTACATATACTATGGGTAAATACTCATCGCAATTAATTTATCAATTTTTAATAAATTTTAAAATTAAATTCATTTAATTTTGTTATTATTTTATGTTTCATATGATCGTAATAAACTTTTTATTAGTCAAACAATTGAAAGAGTTAACTTGTAAGAGGTTTAGAGATTTGTGAACCATTTGAGTTTATGATGTACCTCTCTACAAATATTGTATTAAAAAATTTTAATTTATCATATTAGAATTATATAACATATCAATATGTCATATTAAATCATGAAATGATAATAAAATTTGATAAATTTTATATTAAAAATTACAAAAAATAAATAAACTAAATAAGATAGAATATTTACCCGTAGGGTGTGTGAAAATACTCCATTAGAAATTATTGACACGCTAACGTGTATAGGACTGAAATTAAGGGAAGCATTATTCTTCCGCAACGGTATGTAGTGACATGCATGGCATCAAATATTCCTCCAAGATATATTTTATTTTTTTGACACATCGAATTTCTCTTTTGTATAATGAGGATTTGTTCTCGATGCTAAAGTTTACTCATCAAATATGCTAAAGTTGAATTCTTGTTGCTCCAATGTTCATCATCTTGCAGTGCGCCCACTACTAAATTACGCCGATTACTAGCGAATTTTGTTCGAAAATTTGCCATTAATTACGTTTTCTGAGAAATTTTCTTCGGATTAGAATTTTCAATTAGATACAATAATAAATAATTCATAACTGTGAATTTTGAAATTTGCAGATAATTCCTACGAATTTTTTCGCCAGAATCTATAAAAATTCACATATAATTTTTGTGGCAAGGTGGATGGTTGAGAGGAATTTTACAACGAATTTTGATACAAATTTTTTTGGTAGACACTACTAGAAATATGACTATTACAGTCCCAAAATTACCGTCGGTTATTTTCCGACGGTATTACCGTCGGCATTTACCACTTTACCGACGGTAATCGGTTCGCGAAAAAAAAAAGCAATATGTCCATTACCGTGGGTAATAGCCGCCTTTACCGTCGGTAATTTCCGACGGTAAAAATTTTATTTAAAATTTTTTATTTTGGCTCCAAAATGTTGGCGCATGTAATTGGGTTACCGTCGGTGTTGCTTAGATCCGACGGTAATGTGTTTAATAAAACGATGTGTTTTGTTTTACATTATTACCGTTAGAATTCACTCGTTACCGTCGGATTTATCCGACGGTAATCTTTCAGAAAAATACTTAAGCGATTTTCCTTTCTCTTCTTCTCATTACAACAACTTCTTTCTCCTTCTTTCTCCTTTCTCTTCCCTTCTCTCCTTCCCCACTGACCACCGCGCCACCACCGCGCCACCACCGCGCCACCACCGTGCTACAGGTATGTTGTCTTGCATTGTGGGTAGCTATTGTTTTCTTTTTTTCACACCACCGCGCCACCACCGTGCCACCACCGCTCCACCACCGTGCTACAGGTATGTTGTCTTGCATTGTGGGTAGCTATTGTTTTCTTTTTTTCACACCACCGCGCCGCCACCACTAAAGCCACATATTCCTTGCTTCTGTTCTTTCCTTTGCACCCCACAAAATATATGTTAATTTCATAACATTGTCTATGTTTATTTAACATTTCATTTCTTTTGGTTGCCATGACTTATGCTAAGGATGTGTCACCACCACTTAATTTGTAATGAGCTGAGGATCTAAGGAGTTAAGGATTGTGTCAAGGATTGATCAAACAATTATCAACGGCAATTAGGTATGTCTTAAACTTTATTGGTACTAGGATAGAGACTTATTTTATTAGGATAGATTTGTAGGATTGGAGTTGTATGGCTGGACTGGGGGAAGGAACGCTTAGCGTTACTTTCCGACATTGTTTGAATTGATGTGCTGGCAACGGTGATTATGTGTTATTTGCGGAGATTGGAGGGCCTATGTTGTAGAACGGTTTGACAAATATTTGTGTGGAATTAATTCGTAATGCATTCAGTTAAGTCATTAAAATTATTAAGTTCACGTCCATAATTTGTGTAACATGTACATAGGATTTCTGGAAAAAATGATTCCCGCGGTAATATTTTGGATGTACGATAGATATTATGAGAACCGAGGAGTGATAAAGCCTGAATATTTTGAGGGCATCGACTACTTTTGTGTTGTAATTGGAATTGTACTTGAACTTAGAGGGTCACTCATTGTGTTGTATTTACTTAATTTGATCTAAATCTTCCTTTGTTCTAAAAGTAAAGATGTTGATGCTAGTTTTATTAACAGAACAGAATATAGTTAAATGTTAACAAACACCAGACTTTTAAGTTTTAACAACTTTTAAATTTGTGTGAACCTAAGCTATATTGCAACTAAATCATACTGGTGCTACTTCCCCTATACATTTTAGGCATCTTGAGTAACTGACAAACTATGAATTGTAATAAATATGTGTTGGTCTAGATGAAGTGTGATTGATTTTTATATTATTTTTCCATTTCTAGCTATAAGGAGGGTAAATAGAATCGGGTTCTAAGTGCTATTAATTGATAAATGCATAACAAGAAAATTTTATAATTTAGGTGATGTGATAAGGGCTTAGTATGGATTGGCCGTTCAAATGTATGCTTGAAAAATTTCAGATAAGGGAACTTGTTACCAAATCCATATCCTATATGTTGTTGTATGTTAAATATGTTTCATAAGATCTTGTAAATTGGAAACAGGTGGTATGAGTCCAGTGTTAGTGTGTTCGGCTGAGAGTGGAAAAATTTAGAAAGGATCTGAATTATGCAAAATGTAATATAACTACCTTCTAAGGTTGTTGGGTGGGCTGTAGGTGCAACTATAAAATTGTCAAGCTAAGAAAATGAATTATGATTATGTGATTCAAAATAAATTATAGTAAAGTGTTGTTATGATCATTTAAATTAAATTATGAGAAAATGTTATTCAAAATGAATTATGATTATGTGATTCAAAATAAATTATAGTAAAGTGTTGTTTACTATTAATTGGAATTTTGTGCTCATGAGAAAATTTAGAGAATTTTAGTGCTTCTGCTGTTTTTGAAGTAAGAAAATGTTAGAATGATTTAAGTGTTGTTTGCTATTAAATGGAATTTTGTGCTCATGAGAAGATTTCGCATAATTCAAACTAAATTGGTATTTGTGGCTGTTGCATGAGTAGATAAAGTTCTAGCCAAATGAAACGTGACTAAATTATGTTATAATGCTAATTGGAGCTGCTGCATGTGTTCTTTAATCATCTAGCTAAATTAAGTATGGCTAAAATATGTTATAATGGTATTTGGAGCTGTTGCAGGTGTTCTTTAATTATCTAGCTAGAGTGATATGTGAAAATGCAACATGATAGAAAGCTGTTAGGATAATTGTATGCGTTATGTAAATTGCCTAATTAATTTGGAGTATGGGATTCTAATATGCTATTTTGCTCATTTAAATAAATTGGTATATGGAAATATAGCTTGTTAAGGTGTTGTGTGTGCTAGTACATATAGGAGTGCTGTTCGGATAAAATGTATGTGATGTCCTGAAAAAGAGAATGTTCGGATAGAATGTAATCTGGACCTTAGCACCGTTTAGGGTGTTTTAATTTTATAATCGCGACAACAATAGGTTTGTGTTGGTGATGTGTGTGTATGGCTGATTCGAAGGAGAAATTGATGAAGATAACTTGAGTATAAATTATCTCGCTGGAATTGTGTGCATGTGAAACATTCACCTAGCTAATTCGGGTATGTAAGCATAGTAGGTTAAAATGCTGTTTGTATTAATATTGCATGTGCTGGGTTGAAGGGGCAAAGGACTATAAGCATTCCAACCAAGTAGATAACAACCTAGTGAAGCATGGTTTATGACTTAAGCGTAAGCTAGCTAGCTAGAGTGTTACAATATAGGAGGAGTGTGTAGGTTTATTTGAGAAACTATTGTTGCAGAAGCCCGAATTTGAGTCACTAGTGAGATATCTGTCCCCTATTACTTATTTGTCTTTTACCTAAGAAACTATATTTTTCACATGTGCACCATCCATCTTTAAATTCTATCAAAAACGGAATATATGTTGTCCACCACATAACATATAAATATTTAATTAG
Organism: Nissolia schottii; assembly: GCA_003254905.1. Classification (NCBI taxonomy): domain Eukaryota; kingdom Viridiplantae; phylum Streptophyta; class Magnoliopsida; order Fabales; family Fabaceae; genus Nissolia; species Nissolia schottii. The sequence goes on from QANU01097637.1 coordinate 38,251, forward strand.
TTATTAAATATAAATTTTAATATATTTATAAATTACAAAAATTAAATGAAATTTTTGATTGATATGATTATAGTCATTTATTAAAACAAATAATACAAAATTATAAACAATTTTATTTTTTAAAAATATTTAATTATTACCGTCGGATATATCCCACGGTAATGAACACGAATAAAATATTATTATATTACCGTCGCCTAGAACCGACGGTAAACCGGTTCAAATGTACTCAAATATGAACCGGTTTACGTCGGTTTATACCGACGGTAATTACCGTCGGTTTCATTTTCCGACGGTAAAATGATTACCATCGACCACTTTACCGTGTGTTCGCGTCCGACGGTAATGCCGACGGTAGCATAAAAATCCGACGGTAAAACCGACGGTAATGTCGACGGTAATGAGCTATTTTCTTGTAGTGAGAAACTTTTCACAAGAAATTTCCCAAGTAATTTTTTATGAAAATTCAAACGTAAATTTTGCAACTAATTGTGCAAGTAAATTTTACAGCTAATTTTGCTGGTAAATTTCACAAATAAATTTTGCAATAAAATCTGTAACTTAATTATGCAATCTGCAACAAATTTTGTTAGTAACCAAGTTTGAGAACATATAGATGAGGCAAGCAACATGCAAATTGACTCTCTAATCTCCTTCTAACAATGAATGGATAAAAGTAATGGAAGAAGTGATGGAGTCTATGAGGTCCAACAAAGTTTGAGAATTAGTCGATCTCCTTGATGGTCGCAAAGTAATTGGGAACAAATGGATTCTCAAAACTCTAGTAATCAAGCATAAGGTTGACGACATAGTTAAGCAATGTAAGACTCAAGTGGTTTGGGATACACATAACAGGAAAGAAAAGACGACAAAGAGACTTTTTCTCTTGTTGAATGATTTACTTGTGTATGCCTACATCTAGCTATAATTGCTCGTTTAGATCTTGAATTACATCAAATGGATGTCACAATTGTCTTTCTCAATGGAGAATTAAATGAAGTAATTTATATGAAACAACTTGAGTGTTTCATTCAAAAAGGGTCACAAACATAAGGTTTATAGACTTTTGAAGTCTATTCATGGTCTTAAACAATCTTTAAGGCAATGATATATATGTTTTCATGAATGTATGATATCTAGTGATTTCACTATGATGAGTGAACATACCTATGTATATACCAAAAGATTTAATTAACAACAAGTTTGTAATCATGACATTACATGTTAATGACTTACTTATAGCTAGAAATGATACGAGGTTAATTTGTCAACGAGGTAAAGACCTAGCTAGTTGTCATCAAGAATTACATTAGAAACCTTTTTGAGCGATTTTAGTATGAAAATTTGCAACATATTAATACCCCTATCAGTAAAACCCAAGCCTTAAGTGTTGAGGTGCACCCTAAGACTCACGCTTGAGCAAAATTCCATTAAGGAGTGCATTTGGATGTCTGACATAGGCTATGACGTTTACCAGACTTGATATCTATCAGGCAAATGGCTTGGTGAGTGGATATCAAATCAATCCAAAACCAACACATTTGTAAGCAGTAAAAAGGATCATGAGATATCTAAAAAGGATTTCTGATTATGAGTTTTGACACAAAGGTGACATAGATTTGCATTTGAAATGATACATTGATGTTGATCATGGAGGAGGCTTGGATAAGCCATAGTCCACCTCAGAATTTGTGTTCTTACTAAGTAATGGTGTCATATCATGCAGTAGTAAGAAATAATTGTGTATCGTTGTCTTTGATGGAAGCCAAATATGTGACTCTCCACTACAAGAAAACCAGTTTGTTACCGTCGGAGTTACCGTCGAAAATTTGCACGGTTACCATCGGCGCTACCGTCGGACATCGGACCGACTGTAAAGTGCTCGATGGTAATCAATTTACCGTCAGATAACGACAAGAGTAAATCAACGGAAACCGGTTCACATGTGAGTACATTTGAACCGGTTTACCGTCGATTAATAGCGACGGTAAAGATAATAATATTTTATTCCTTTAACACTCTCGGTCACTACCGACAATAAAGATATTATTATTTTATTGTCTAAATATTAATATTTAATTCCCTTACCGTCGGCTTTTGGCCGTCGATAATATTGGACCATACCGTCGGTTATAACCGACGGTAATAATTAAATATTAAAAAAACAAAATTTTAATTATAATTTATTATTTATTTTAATTAAAATTTTAATAAATTATATAATTATATTAATAAATATGTAATTTAATAAATTATAAATTTTAATTTAATAAATAATTTTAAATAATTTAGATGGGTCATCGTGTGCATATTCTAATACAAGGATTTTTTTAAGCACTTCGTACCAATAATCGATGCCTTTAAAATTTTTTGGCTTACTCTTCGGTTCCCGTAGTATCTATCGTACATCCAAAATTTATTCCACGGAATCATTTTTACACAAATCCTACATGCATGTTACATAATTAATGGGCGTGAACTTAATTATTATAATTACTTTAATCTTCTTATTATACATTAATTTCACACAATATTTCCTAAACCGTTCTAAAACATGGATTCTCCAATCTCCGCAAACAACATATAATCATCGTTGTCAGCACATCAATTCAAACAATGTCGAAAGAAACGCTAAGCATTCCTTCCCCTAGTCCAGCCATACAACTCCAATCCTACAAATCTATCCTAAGAAAATAAGTCTCTATCCAAGTAATAATTAAGTTAAAGACATACCTAATTGCGTTGCAAACTTTGATAATTGTTTGAACAATCTCCTCGTTCAGTCTCCTTTAATCTTCAATCTCGCAGTTAAGATACAAGTTCATATCAACAAGTTGGCAATTAGCAACAAGTTATGTAACGAATTCTCTTACATTAATTAGTATATCATATAATAACTATTATATATATATATATATATATTTATTTATTTAGTATGAAGCACCGCATTGACTCACCATTTATTTTTGGATGAGATCTATATAATAAGACGTGGTCTTACTGAAATCGCCTAACAATTTAATAGAGTTTAAGGTGGAAGGGTCTCTCATGTTAAATGAATCAAATAACACAACTCATATATGATTGAAGTTAAAAGAAGAATCATTTATATTTTTATTTAAGAAAAGGACCAATAGATTGTTAACAAGGACAATAACATCCTTCAACACGCATAAATATTCACCCATCCTCTCTGCAATTTTCTTTCAGCCACAAACATCCATCTCTTTCTCACCAATCTTCAATCACCCAAACCAATCTTCCTTACCCAAAGTCATGCCCATAGCTAAGAGAGTAGAAAAAATCATAACTAACTCTCTCAAAATATTTTATTTCTTCAAAATAAAACTCACAAACACACCCTTAGAGCATGGTTATCAAAAGCGCGTGTTAACTCGTAAACTTGTATGAGCTTACGTTTCTAGGAAGTAAAATCGAGCTAACTCGCATATAAACTCGTTTTTGGGTAAACTCGCATAAAATCACGAGTTTACTACCGAGTCCACGAGTTTACCAAATTGTGAGTTTTTTTTAAAGGACAAAACAAGCAAAATGATGTCGTCGTTTTGTACGTCTCTGAGTTTTTAGATTTAGGTTGCTTAGTGTTTTAGAGTTGTCATTCACAGCTGCGCCTGCAATCGTGCTCCGTTGTGCTCCGTCGCTAATCCATCGTATGTATTTTATCCTTTCCTCAGAGGTTTTTCCTACAGGGTGTGTGACCTCTGCATCGCTATCTGTGCTTTAGTGTTTTGGATTGGAGACATCATCGTTACATACTCGCTTCTTGTGATGCTCAGCACTATGGGACTCGCTAGTATCTTCGGTGTTTATGCTGTCGTGTGTGTCATCTCCTGGATATTTGATATTGACTTTGACATTACCACTATCTCTGCCCCGGAAGTTGCTTCCACCATTGAGAAGAAGCGGTGCTGCGCGAACATTGTCTATGTTGCTGTCTTCAGTCTCAACTTGGCTTTGAATGATACATCTATTAGCACAGTGAGTAGGCTTCCAAGTATGAGTTCTGAGGACTTCATCAAACATATAAAACAACGCATTAACAGGCTGTTTTTCAGGGCCTTCCACAGCAAAATCCAGACGGCCATTGTCCAAGACTTTGATCCTTTTGACTACCACAGAGAGGCCAACATCGATCGTTTCCATTCTGGGTATTAGCGTAGTAATGCGCCACGGTCCCCGTGTAAGGGCTTTCCCCCTTGCTCTTCTTCTTCCACTCCCTAACCACAAGTCCCTTCCTTCTTCCACGCCCATAAATATCAACACTCGTCTCGGTAACCCCGCCCAATGCATTAGTGGTGCTATCAAAGAGGCAGCAGGAGAAGCCAAATTCCTCCCAGAATAATTCCTCGCGAAGAAGACCCCTTTGATCCGCTCTCTGCACGGTAATCAAGAATTTTTCTGTTGATACTCCTTGTGCAACATCTTGGATGTAGATCTTTAGCTTTTCATCGTGACGAGGAACATCATAAGGACTTGCGATCCTGGAAAAAAGGATGGAACAACTTGACTTACCTACATGGTACAACATCGTCCGGCCATGACTCCTTGATTTCTCCATCCCTTTGTTGCTCAACCTTTCTTCCTCTAAACCGGAGCCCAGCAGACTCTCCTAATTTTGCTTGGTAACTATGGTCCCCGTTGCTAAGAAGGCCGCCGGCATGAGTATTTCCCATGTGCGATCAAATCAAATAATTGAATGGAAAACTATTCCTTCTATATATTTATGGCAAAATTATAGACACACTTGGGTTTATATATGAATACCACCGGAAAGGAAGCGTTACTCTTCCGCAAGGTTATGGTGGCGGCATCTAATTCCTCCACGATGTTTTTGTATTTTTCTTTCGATGCATAAATTTCTCTCTCTCTCTCTCTCTCACACACACACACATTAGCATTTGTTCTCGATGTTGTAGTCGTGCCTCCTTTCTTTCATTCGGTTCTTCATTTTTATGAGATGCTTTATGTTGTAGCCCAAATGCTATATGTGGGATGGATATCGTTGGTTAGTGAAAGTATTTTGTTGTTGTCACTCATTGATGGTCTGCTTTAAGATTAGACGTTGCTAGCATTGCTTATTATTCCCTCCCTCCAATTTTCTCTTTTCCATTTCTTTATAAAAATACACTTTTTAAGAAATTATTTAATGAGTACCGAAATAAAGAAAATATAAAGTGTGTAAATAAAATTAATTTTTATTAGTTAGTATTATAATAATTGGTTAATTAAGTTTTTAGTCCCTGTAATATGAAAAAGTTTAGTTTTAGTCTCTCATGACAAGTTTTAGTTCCTGTAAAATGTAAAAATTTGATTTTGGCCCCTGTGGATGGTTGGTGATGGACAGTAATGTCATCACCGTCCATCACCAACCATCCACAGGGGGCCAAAATCAAATTTTTACATTTTACAGGAACTAAAACTTGTCATGAGGGACTAAAATCAAACTTTTTCATATTACAGGGACTAAAAACTTAATTAACCCTATAATAATTAAGTATTATTAGAAAAATGAAAGATAACAAGGATGAATTTATAAAAAATACATTTAATACTTTTTTAATCTTAAATAAATTTTTGTTTGAAAAATGACAATATTTAATAAGTAGCCTCATATATATTTTAAAGTATTTATCTAAATAAACTCATGTTAATATAAAATTATTCACATCAAAAATAAAATTAATTACTTTTGAGGCGTTGCTAGAGAAAAAGGAAGATTAAGAGTCACTACAAGAAATTTAACTATCACATTTTATTAAACAAATTTGACTTAATCTTATACTTCTTTTATTACTTTACATTAATTATACTTAAAAAAAGTCTTAAATTATTAAAAAAAATTATTAAAGGCAACGCATTAAATTATCAATTAACCACAATTTTTTGAATTTGGCTAAACAATCTCGACAGTTTTTAGCCTGGGTGTTAAATGTGCAGGGAGATGTGTAATTTTTTCACATGAGAGTGCTATTTTAATATTAAACACGGTATCTACATTAAGCTTCTTTGCACAACACATCTTGAAACTTACACTCACATATGTTATGTTTCAAAGGTGTCAATATTTATAGAAAAGAATGATATTTCTTTTATGAATGTTGATATACCTTTTATAATTTGTTATACTTATTTTTGTTACGTTAATACGTATTTCTATTATATTGATACACATGTGGTGAATAAGCTTAATTCTAAACAGAGGAAAGAGGGTTTGACTTGATGGAAAGAGAGTGTGATTTGATTAAGAGAAAAAAAATGTATCAGACCGATATATTTATAATATGTTGATATCTATTTTTATTACATTGATATTCACATTGGCAAGTGATTCACATCGAAGTGAGAGAGTGGGAGTAGAGTAGAAAAAGTCTGACTTGACATAGAGAAAGTGATGTTATGGAAAGACCAATACATTTTTTAACAAATGTTGATATTGCATGCACAAGTGTTGATACCATATGTACAAGGGTTGATACCGCACACCTTAAAGTTGTTACTCAAATACTAAATACAACATTTTTATCTTTTTTTTCCATTATTATACGGTGACTCTAGGGTGTTTGTGTTTTTTTATTGGTAACTTACTTTATTAACACACCCAAATAGGTAAAGAGAGACACTAAGTGTCTACCAAAACACACCACCCTCACCATCACAACCACATGCCATTACACTTAAAGATTTACATCAAACACACCGAACATGGCAAACACAATAACCATGACCACAACCACCTAAAAAAACCAGAATGGAAAAAAAAAAGTAGCAGTTATCAGTGAAATGATTGAATAAAAATGAAATGATAGTATGTGGTTGGAGTGTAAAATAAAAGAAGAAAAAGAGGAGAAGGTGAAGAGCGTGAGTAAGAAAAAATGGGTGGAAATGAAAGAAAATTAATACTTAATATTAATGGACACTTAATGAATACCTTTTTTTTAATAAACACAAAACATTTTCTAAAACAAAACTATCCCAACCCTCTCCTAAGACATCGAAAAAATCGCAAACAAAACCTCGTTATATGTAGTGTTGAAATAGCACTGCTTATGGGTTAAGTGTCATATTTACGCAAATCCAACCAGTAAAATAACACCTGTTTGCGTAGGATTTCATAAATTAATTAACTAAACTCTCTACTTTTGTAGGATTTATACTATATTCCTAAAGATGGATACAAGCATGATAATCAAGGAAAATCCCACAAAGAATGAAGCATAGAGCAAAGGGACAACAAGCAAGAAAAGTATGGAAACCCGCTTTGCGCAGCAGTTAGTAAAAACGCAATAACTTGAGCTACAGATATCGGATTGAGGTGGTTTAAATTGTAACTTAAAGCTAAGAGAGAGATCTATAACTTTGTAGTTGATGTCAACTCAAACTAAACTGAGAGCCCGCTGAGCGTCCGCTGAGCGGCTCCACCTAACATTCAACACCGGCCGCCTTTGAAGTACACTCAGCCGCCAGCCGCCATCACCTACCACCGCTCAGCGGCCTCACCAACCCGCTGAGCAGCAAAACCATGGCCTATATATAGGCATGCTGCCAAGCTTTGTAAATCAATCCATTTCCACCACAACAACTTCATTCCTTTCTCAAATCTCTTGTACTTGAAATATTAGTTTAGTTTAGCGACAAAGAAGAGGTCAGTGAAGGAGCCAAGAGTGATCAAGGAAGCACGGAAGACGTTGTCATGATAGCGTGAGAACGTGTCACGGTAAGCGTCCACACCTTGCCACTGAGATTCTCTTGTAAGATGGATTTCTAATCCTCTTGTTGTTGGGATTTTGATGATTATTATAGCATGATTGTATCCATGTAACTTTTGCATTATGAATTTATCGGTTTCTATGATTTGCTTGAATGATTTTATGCCTAATGCTTGTTTTAGCTTAGCTACCTAAAGCATGATTTCAAACTGCTTGATTGCCCGCGAAAGCGACATCATAAGTTGGAACTAAATCAATTCATCTAATTCTTAGTTGTCGTAACTGGAATGAAGGAGTAGCCGTTTTAACATCTGGAATAAGGGTGGTGTACTTTGTTAAGTTTGTATGCAAAGGTGACAGCTTAATAAAGGAAACCTGGTGCTCTTTTCATGCGCGAAAGCGATGAACAAGTTAATAACTGGTGGTGGGCAATCAATGAAATGATAATTCTGTTGTAATAGGTTTGTAGATGCATGAAACTGTAACAGGATTCAATTCCCAACAAGCTCTGGATCTACCTCTGTTTTGTTGCCTATTTATTTTTATGTCGTTTATTTATTTATCTAAATATCAAATAATTTACCAATCTTTCACCTCATTGTTTAATTAATTAAACTCAATAATAGTATTTGTGCAACTCCCTGTGGATACGACTATACCCGACTATACTGCAATTGGATCCCTTGAGGATCTGGAAGCTGTAAAGAAGGATATATATTTATAACGAAAAGAGAGTGTAAAATAGCTTTCAACAAATTTGGTGCTGTTGCCAGGAAACTGGAACTGTGTCAAACTTTGGGGAATGCGTAAAAAGCTTTCAACAAAATTGGTGTCGTTGCCGGGGAGTTGCGTCATAAATGCATAGCTTGAGTTTTGTTTAATTAATCAATTGTGAATATTGTAAGTAGTTTCTTAGTTATTGGCTAGCATGTACTGTTCTTAGTTTAAGCTATGTACAACTCCGGCCGATACCGAAGACATAATCCGAAGAAGCAACAGCACAGCTAGACAACAGGTGTCAAGCTAACGATGTAAAACAAGCGCTTCCTGGGAAGGAACCCAGTTTTTGTGAGTTTTTACTATTTTAGTAGTTTGTTACTTTAAGGTGTTAAGAACTAAATTCTTCATGAAAATGGTGAAAAAGAATGCTAAAATTCAAAAAGGAACCAAATCAGCTTCAGGGTACCGCTCAGCGGAATCCATGTATCGCTCAACAGTACATTCGCTCAGGGATGGAATATTATCGCTCAGCGACCTAAACCGAGTTGAGCATTCTGTTTTTAAATAAGTTTTAAACTGCAAGGTTTACTTAAATCATGTGATTAGGGTAAGATTTTGAGGTGCTAATCTTTTTCAACAAACGCTAACTGAAAGCACTTAACTTTCTAACCTAATAACTGATTTTTAAACCTTCCCTCAGTTTTCAAATTGGTGCAACATAATTTAATCTCAAAATAAGATTCCTAGCTGGTTTAGAATTGAAAAATTGTTAAGAAGGAAATCTTTTTAAAAGCACTTATGATCAAGAACAAGAAATAGAAAAGGAACATGTTTTATTCTTGAATCCAAAAACATTGTGGGAAATTCTGGCCACAATAAAAGGGGGAAATTCTGACCGCAGTTGCAGGAAATTCTATTTGCAAAGGATTCAAAATGAAAACATTATCTTTTGAATTTGGTCATATAAATCTCTCTAATGCTACTTGGAGAAGGAAATTTTTGATTGTTTTTATAGGCCTGGGAACAACCAATAAATTTTCCTAAAAACAACAAAAGAGAGACACACTTCCAGAGGATAATGAGCATGATTCTTCAAAGATGAGCCTCTATCTCCTCAATCAAAGAAGTAGCCCGAAGCTACAAGAGGGATACATGAAGAGAATTCACCATTTGAGTGACAACAGGGAGCTTTCTAAACACCTTAATTACTTAATTTCTAGCATTTTAATTTTCTTTAATTAGGTTAAATATCTGTTTAAGACTTGTTTGCCTCAAAACAATACTGAGTAGTAGTTACTTTACTTGAGTTTGATGCATGAACAAATACAAAACATGAATTGACTTATTTCAAGAATCTATGATAGACCTTTGTGAGTACGTGCATAAAGACCATAAACATGGCAAGATGTGTTTTTACTTATTTGCATAAACATAACCTTGAAAATGTTTTGAAATTGAGGAAATTAAACCTAAACCAAGTGAGGGAGTGAGCCTATACATTGGTAAGATAAAGAGAATCACCATTGTTATTGCACAATTGAATTTGTTTGAGTCTCTAGTCTTGATAATTATATGGAAAGACTAGGCAATGATCAAGGCATTCTGTTTATTAGAATAAAACCCACTTGGCCAAATAAAGCCTACCTTGATTAGGAATATCCCTTGAAACCCCATTTGAGCCTAACATGAGAAATTTCTTGGTTATTACATAATCCTTGAGCCATAAAAGAAAAACAATGACTTCCCTTAATTTCTACATTAAGTGAGCATTTAATTGGATTATGTGCAAAGATGTAAGTCAGGGGGGATAAGGATAGGCAAAAGTGGAAAGAAATAAAAAGTTGAATCAAAAGAACAGAAGCAAGAAGGCAGAAAAAAAAGAGAGAGAAGAAAAATCTTATTCTCAATCACAAAACAAAAGAAAAGGAGAAAGAGAAAAAGAATTGAGAAAAAGAAAAAGGGAAAAGGGAAAGAAAAACAGTGTTGTCGAAAAAGAACAGGTGACAACAGGAATTAGTGAACAATGCTCTCTTAGTAAAGAATAGTTACATACCCAGAAAAACCAATTTTCCTTGTAGCCTAGCCACGTTACAACCCTTAAAAGCCCTTATGTGATCCTTGAATAACCATACAATTAGAATGGATCGTGAGACAGGTATAACAAATTTAAATTGTTGTGATTCAATGGTGATATTGAGAGAAACACTCACCTTGAACTGGTCCACTGACCATTGTGTGACTTAATAAATTCCTTGATTGAAAAGGCATTGGATAGTGTGATCTGTTTATAGCATTCAAAGTGATTGTTCATTTGATTAATATTGAGGTTATTATATGGTATCTCACAGGTCTTGAGCTTGAACTGCATGAAATAATTCAATGAATTACAATTGTTCATAAGCATTGATCTTTTGTAAAATAATTCTAGTACCTNGTGTGTGTGTGTGTGTGTCAATTCTCTTGTAATGCATGCAAGGTTGGTTTCTTGCAGCAAAAATTATAGACGCACAGGTTATATGTATAGCACTGGGAAGAAAGCGTTATTCTTCCGCAATGTTATGGTGGCGGTGGCATCTAATTCCTTTTTTTTATTTTATTTTTCTAATTAGCATCCTTTTCCTCTGTTCTGTATATCTGTGGCTGCATTATCCTTTCGTTTTTATTCTTCCCTATCTGATGGGAGAGGATGCTATGGTTCTATTTTTTCACTTTTCACAGTTTGATGGCATCTGCTTCAAGAGTCCCATAGTTCAACTTGTGGCTGAGGCGTGGGAATCTCTCCTCCTTGGAGTGCTAGGAATCTGGAATGGTGTGTCCGATCACTGTTGCTGAAGTGTGTTTCTGCTGCTATTGGTTATGGTCGTGTTGCTCTCCCACTGCTATTGCTGTATCTTAGCTGTTATCCGTTGGCCATTGCTGTTAGTGCAGCCTGTTGATTGTGTTGGGTGAGTAATATTCTTGCGGGGATTATTCCTGTTTTCACTTTCTTTTACCTGTGTTGCGTTTCCTCCCAGTGATTATCCCCACTGTGTTAACAGCGTCATGCTATCTGTTGTACTCCATTTTGCTTGCCCGCTTGGGCTTAAGCCGTTATAATGAACACATCTAAAACAAGGTTGTGTCAACAAAGTCTAGCACAGTTGATAGATGACTGAATACCTTAAGCATTTGGTCAGGGGTTCAATGGTAGGAAAAGGGCTTATAACAATGTGCCTGACTTATCTTCTTATCGGCCACCACTGAAAATTAACAATAGCAGCTGCATTTATCTATCCATGCGCCTTCACTACAACAAGCTGTGTAATTAACCGCATTCTAAAAATTGTCAATTAATCACAATTTTTGAATATGGATAGACAATCTTCCAACAGTTCATACGCGGGGCAGTGGATGTTACATGTGTGTGGCGGAGATGTATCATTTATCCCCACTTTAAATTTCATTTAGCGTAGCTTTAAAAACGTGGTTAATGTGTTGTTATTTAGCTACATAATTATTCTTATCTAACCACACTTCTATAATGTGAGTAACACCATTTCAGTATTTAATTTTGATAGAAGCATATAATTAATGTGAGTAACACCATTTCTATATTTATTTTTTATAGAAGCATATCCAAATCTTGGGGTTAGCATCGCTTGGGATGAAAGTGGATCAACTCAACTCGTACCTGGCCAATTCAAAATAAATTAATTTATTTGGCTTAATTTGGTTTGAATCATCGGATCTAAAAATCGACCAAACCCCGATCATTGATACAATGGATCTCATATTTATAATTTTTGGATTCAACCAACTCATGAACCCGAATTAGCCTGACCAAATTACATTAAAAAAAATCCCCTAATACCGAGCTTTCCAGCCACCCAACCCATTCAATCTGTAATTTAGGGCGTCAAAATGGGCCCGGCCCGTTTATCTGGTTAAATGGACGGGCTTTACATGCAAAAAATAGGCCCGTGAAAATTTGAAAAAAAAATTGGTCCGGCTCGTTTAGGCCCGGCCCGCTAGGCCCGTGAGCCCGTGAAATATNATTGAGATTGCCATTATTGTTACCCTTAAACCTTCCACCATTAGCAAGAATGTCCCCTGCATTCTGCCTGCGGCCATGAAGAGGAGCAATGTCCATGTCACTGCCTTCGCTCTCAGACTGCCAAGAGATATCATGCTTCTGAATGAGGTAACTGGCACAGTGGGGGCAATAAGTTGGCTTCCAAGTCCCAGTTCTATGGACTTCGTCAAACATATAAAACAATGCATTAACGGGATGTTGATGAGGACCGTCCACAACAAAATCCCAACTACCTCCTTTTGACACTCTAATTCTTTTGACTGCCACAGAAAGGCCAACATCGTTTCCATCCTCAGCACAAGCATAATAATGTCTCAGAGTTAACATGTATGGCCCTCTATCATCCTTATTCTTAAAGGCCCCCTCTCTAACTATAAGACCCTTGCTTGTTCCGACCCCATAAACAGTAGCAACCATGTCAGTAATCCCACCCCATGAATTAGTGGTATTGAGATAGAACACGGAGATGCTATCAAACTGCATCGTATGGGCTGAGGGATGTAGAAGACCTTCTTCGTCAGCTCTTTTCACCGTCAAAGAATAACATTTATTACCGTCATAGATTTTGATACCAAATTTATTATTATTTCCTGCACAAGCCTTGGTTAAAGTAAAATGACAAAAATGTGACTTACCTACATTGTATGTCATTCCCCATGACTCGGTGGTTTCTCCTTTGCGTCTTTGCTTAATCTCCCTTCCTGTGATGTAAATGGAAGCAGATGCTCCTAGTTGTGCGAAGTAAGATTGATCTCTATTGCCCAGGCTGGTGATGAGAGGACTGTTTCCCATGATGATATTGTTAATGCTATGTTGCTAGCTATGTGTGTATGTATGTATGTATNTTAGGCTCACGGACCGACCATAAACGAGTCGGGTCATAAAAATAGGTATAATTTTGGTCCGGCCCATTTAGGCTCGCGGGCCTAAACGGGCTGGGCCTTAGCCCGTTTGACACCCCTACTGTAATCCATATAACTCAACTACAAAACAAAAAAACTAACCAATGCAACTAGGTTGGACAACTTTGTTTATTTTCTTGCTTTGGATCATTTAAGGATTATTATATAACTTAATTTTGCAACAAGATTGTTAGTTGTTTGGTTGGAAAATTATGTTTATTTTTCTTCTATGGATTATTTAAGGATTTTGATTATGTAATAAGATATGGAACATAGTCTTTATCATATTATTATGGATTGTTTTGTGATTTTATCATTTTTTTTTCCTTTCTAACTTTTCTAATCTCCCCCCTTTTTCTATATAATTTTTTTTCATATTTTAAAATTATTATCTATTCACGGATAAACCTGAGAATCAAACCGAATCAACCCGCTTATGTTCGGTTTGGTTTGGATTTGGTAGAAAAAGTCAATAAAATCAAAATAAACGAAACCAATGAAAAATGATTGAATTGAAAACAAATTCCTTCTAAAATCGAACCAAACCGACTTGATTCTACCCATAGGCATCGTCGTGCCAACACAACCTCATGTTAGCACCTACGTTAATTATAATAAAAAAAAAGTGTCAATGTAGCCAAACTACTAGCATACTGATCAATTAATTTATACAATTAGGGGCGAAAATAGATCAGACTAAGTTAGGTCCAAGTCATTATAAGTCAAGCCTGCATTATAATTATTGAGTATGAACCTGACTTGTGACTTATAATAGGCTTATTTTCAGCCCAAGGTTGGCTTGTCTTAAGGTCTAGCCTAGCCTTGGCCTGATTGTAAGACATGATAATCTAGAAAATTAAGAAAAAAAATGAAAGATTGAATAAAAAAATTGCATGCCCAAAATAGTATTCTTTTAGATTTGAAAATGAAACGATGAAAAAAATCAATAATTTTTCTTTACATTTTTAATCATTAACCCAAAACATTTGTATCATTTTAAGAAAAAAAATTGATCTAGTTAAGTTATTTATATAATTAAATGTTGAATAGTTATAGCAGCAAACTGTTTAATACAATGATTGACAATGCATTTTCACATTGTAATGGGCCACAAGTTCAAATTTCTCTTAAAGACTTTTTGACTTTTCAAATTATAACTATAAATGAGTACAGTAGACTGATTTAATAAACTTAATGGGCCTTGAAAACAACTTGGTCGAACCGTAGGCCTCGATCAAGTAATCTAATATGTTCCCACCCCTCTGTGCAATCTATTAAAGGAGATTCAATGGCTTACAAATAATTTTCTAACTTCTTTTTAGTTAAAAGTGTCACTTCATAGTACTTTTATTATAAAAAATTATTAATATGTTTGCCCTCAATTTTTAAGTAGGCTTTTGCCACCAATCAAACGCCAATAATTATATGAAAGCAAGATCCGACAACACTGAAACTATACCAGTAAAACTTGATTGATACACACACAAATGAATATATATGTGAATATAGCATATAAACCATAGAATTAATTTTTTTAATACATTGATATAAAACTTAAAATACAAGCACTAATGGGTTTCGAGTAGAGAGGATCCCCAAGATAACAAAAGGGGAAAATAAAAGCTACATTATTGTGAACCAAACAAAATAAAAACAAAAGGCCCATAGCAGTATACATAGAGTTATCTATCTATCTTCTTGCATTAAAATACTTGATATTGAGATTGCCATTATTGTTACCCCTAAACCTTCCACCATTGGCAACAATGCCACCTCCATTCTGCCTGCTGCCAAGAAGAGGTGCCGCGGCAGGAACATTATCTACATCGCTGTCTTCACCCTCAGATTGCCAGGAGATGCCATGCTTCTGAATGAGGGCATTAGTGCAGTGAGGACAAAGAGTAGGCTTCCAAGTTCCAGTTCTACTAACTTCATCAAACATGTACAACAATGCCTTAGCAGGGTGTTGATGAGGGCCATCCACAACAAAATCGAAGCGGCCATCATCTAACACTCTGATCCTTTTGATTGCCAAAGAAAGACCAACATCGTGTCCGTTCTCAGCATTAGCATAGTAATGTCTCAGAGTTAACATGTGAGGCCTTGCATCATCCTTCTTAAAGTTCCCCTCCCTAATTATAAGACCCCTCCTTGCTCCACTCCCATAAACGTAGCCCGAGGTGCGAGTAATGCCACCCCATGCACTAGCGGCATCGAGGATGAACCCGGCTAAGACATTCCTCAGCAGCACCACTTCTTCTGAGAGGTCAAGAAGTCCTGCTCCGGCGCTTCGCACCGTGAAAGACAAACATTGTGCTGATCCTGCAGGTACTTGTTTATCGGAGATGTTGATAACCAACTTGTCTTCACGGTACTGAGGGTCATAAGGATTCATCATGGTATTTTCTGCGGAAACCTTGGTTAAGACAAAGTAACAATGTAACTTACCTACACCGTATGAGATTTGCCACTCCTCAGAGATTTCTCCGTTGCCTCCTTGCTTAACCTCTTTTCCTCCGATGTAAATAGAAGCAGACTCTCCTAGTTTTACGTAGTTGAAAGACTGGTCTCCATTGCGAAGGCGGGCGAGAGGACTGTTTCCCATGTTATGTGTGTATTTATGCTTTGGGATCTAATATATATATATATATATATATATATATATATATATATATATGATGTTGGCTATATGTATGTGTATCACTTATAACTGGATGAGATGCTTCAATGGAAAAAAAAAAAAAAACAGGAAAAAGAATTCTCTATGGTTGGTTTCTTATGGGAAAATTAGAGACACACAGGTATATATGTATAGAGCTGGAAAGGAATTAGGTAGCGTTATTCTTCCGCAAGGTTATGGTGGCAGTGGCATCTAATTCTTCCATTATTTATTATGTTTTTACCTTGACAACACCGATTTTATCTTTTTCTTGAATTAGCACTTGTTCTCCCTCCACTATGTTTTGGTTCTCTATTCTTCCCTGTTTCATGTGAGAGGATTCACGCTATCGGATGAATATGATGGTGAGTGAAAGTATTTTGTTGTTTTCAGTTTTCACTATTTGATGGCATCTAGTTTAAGATAAGATGGCGCATTGGTTAATTATTGTCGGAAAGAGTACTGCATATATTTTCAAATTGCCATCCATTATTGAAAAATTAAGTGCATCATCATCATCATCATCATCATCATCAAAGGAATGATGTTAACGGATGTTGAGACTAGTAGAGTTGAACTTTGGAGAAGAAGAAGAATTCATCAATTAACTTCTCACAATGAGTGAATGTACAAAACTGAATAAATGAATCTTGCCAATATACAGGATTTATACAAGTAACTACCTAACTGAATGTGATGAGAGCCAAGCACTAAGCAATTCTCCATCAAATTTATAGCCAATCTATAAAAGTATCAAATTCATTTCCTTGTTTCAATCAAATTAATCCTTTTGTGTCAGTTAGTCTCTCATCGACGAGTAATACTAGGTGTATAATTTAAATGTGTCAATCATGCTGATAATTCATCGTCTACACAGTTATATCGAGTACAGAAACTTTTGTATATACATGTTGTTAGAGTCGCCAAAATTCGCGACGCAATTAGAAGATATAGAAACAAATTTTGCTAAGAGTACGTGTCGAAAAGAGTGTTGGTGACACGAATACCGACAGTATTGGCGACATGAAGAACGCCAAGGCCTATGAGACTAATAAATGGGTCACGATAAAAGAATCGACGCGACAGTTATTGGTTGGCGAATGGGTGATTGAAGTCGCTAGTTAAAGTCGGGAAAGGTGTTGACAATACTATTTGGCGACTAAAAGATCAGAAGATAAACCCAGACTGTCGCAAATGTGAAAAATCATCTAAAGTGATGATGGTCGCACTAAGATAATAATGGTACTTCTATACGGAATATTGTGACATAATCTGAGACTTAGCGAAAAAGGCATGATACAATTTAAAATAGCCTTTTGGGAGGGAACGGTTGACAATTCTGAATACGAAAAGTAACCTCCCATCTGATGTGGCACACAAAGGGTAGTAAATACCCATCTTTAAAGACTTGACACACATGCTAAGGGACGCGATGAGGAAACCGCTGCAATGTACGTGTCACACATGCAGGCGTAACTGGCCCGAATTTCTCAGGCCACAATGGGTCGAGTGGTAACCGTCGCAGAACGAGAAAACGAAGGTTAAAAGTCCTGAAATTATATAAATAGAGAGAGGGCTCCTAGGACAAACTCGAGGTGGTTCATTGATTTACCAAACACTCACATAAGTCCCCGGTTAGCAATCAACAGTGTGCGAAAACACCAATGTAAATCACTCTTTCTTTTATCTTTTCTGCATTTATTTTTACTTTAGTAGGAGTAGTTCGTAACCGTAGCTCTTTATCATCCTTTCTTCCTTTATTTCTTGTTGTTACTTGCACTTTAATCCTTCACTTTCTCAAGGATTTTGTAATCATAAAATCACCATTCGGTGGTCATTAACAAGAATCATTTCAGTTTCACTTCCCCCACTTCTTGCAATTGCAAATTCACGTCCTTGCTCTTTACTTAGAACGTCGTAATCGCCTGTCTCATTTTAAAATAATCTTTTGCATTTGCACTAAGTAATTCTTCGGAATTATTTCGTGTAAAACACATGCACAAACCTTTCCAACTATGAAACCAAATAAAACTGAATCTATGACCCATTAAATAACGAAAAGTAGCTGTCACACTTTCTTTCCATCTCCTCACTCTCACTCTAAGCGCGTGGACTCACTCTCTGCCATGTACAAACATTTTAAA
Source organism: Nissolia schottii (assembly GCA_003254905.1). Lineage (NCBI taxonomy): Eukaryota > Viridiplantae > Streptophyta > Magnoliopsida > Fabales > Fabaceae > Nissolia > Nissolia schottii. Next base: position 56,475 of record QANU01097637.1, read on the forward strand.
ACATATATATGTACAAACTTTTGAACTGACGTGCACAAATTTTTCAACAACCACAAATAAAAAAATATGACGGGAACGCAAACGAAAACGAAGACGAAGACGAAGAAGAAAACTTTTGTGTTCACATGCACAAACTTTTGGACCTGGCATGCACAAACTTTTGAACAAGCATGCATAAATTTTCCTACATACATGCACAAACATTTGAAAAACCAAAAGAGTCCCCGATTTTTGCACACCTCTACAGTGCACACCAGTTGCACACCCCTTTATAATTCAAACTCACTACTGTGCAACTCAAAAAATGCGGAATCGTCTTTCCACTCTCTCACCTTTCACATTCCGCTCTCTCTCACGACTTTTCTCTTTCAAGAGCTCTTGCGACCTAATTATTTCTTCATCTGTTCCTCTGTTTATCTTTCGTTTTATCCATTTTTATGTTCTATTTTTCTTTTCTCTCTTTGCTTCGATTATATGATGGTTGTGTCTATATAATACAAAACATAGGTTTGTGTATATAATATGATTGTGTCCAGCTTTGTGTGTGTGTGTGTGTGTATATCGGTTAGGTCATATTTTTAAAAGTGTTAGATCTGAGTTCATGAAAATGTTGTGTCTGACTATAATAAAAAATTGTGTCTGTTTATTTAAACTAGTTGTGTCTTAAACAATAAAAAGGTTAGGTTTTTTACTTTGATAAGGTTGTGTCTGTTTTCACCAAATGGTTGTTTATGTTCTACTTTTGTTTCTCTCTCTTTGTTTCGATCATGCTTTTAAGATGCATGTAATGGTTGTGTCTGTGTAACATAAAAGATGGGTCTGTGTATATAATGTGGTTATGTCCATCTTTGTAAGATGGTTAAGTTATGTTATTTAATAAGGTTAGGTCTAAGTTCACAAAATGGTTGTGTCACTAAATCGTATTTAAAATATGCACATCAATTACAGAAACGATTACAGAATGAGAAAGCACAGAACAGATAAAAAACGAACGAACGAGAATGATTGAGCATAAACCAAACCAAATCGATACACTAAGAGAGAATGAGCAACAATGAAGCAAGAAAAAGCAAAGCGCGGAATTAAAAGAGAATGAACAAAATGAAGAAATAAAAGGAATGGACGGAACAGTTTAATGAGTAAGCAGATAATTTTAGTAAAATAGCGTTGGTGTGCAACAAGTATGCAAAGAGGAGGTGTGCAAGATAAATAATTATCCAAACCAAAAACAAGAAATATGATGGAAACAAAAATGAAAACTCTTGGATTCACAAAGAATAAGATAGAAACGAAAAAAAATGATAGGAGATTAGGGAAGAAGAGAAAAATAAATAAAGAAGAAGAAACACATATTAGGGAGTGTGTTGTACAAAAGTTGACAAATTTTGGATTGTACACAAAACATTTCTCCTCATAGACTAATTATTTCATCAACTCTTGACAACCTTATAGATAAATTTAATATTTTTCATAACTTAGACACAAATTTGACGGACGTTGTCAATCTTAAAAGACAAATTTGATGGATTACTTGATGTTAATATAGTGATGGATTTATATACATTCGTACAGTAATATTACTTAATAATATGTATTTTACCAATTAAAATATTTTAACCAAAAAATGTTCCTTTTTATAACCTTTTCATAACCACCAGCGTACTTTTTAAGGATAGTTTATAAAAAAAAAAAACGTAGCTTTGTATCAAATTTTTGTCGTGAAGTGTGACTAATATGTTGTATTGAGTGTCTTTTTTTAATATATTTTATGTATTTATTATTTTTTAAAAATTATTAAAATCTTTGAATTCATTGTTTACTTTTCGTTACTAATTAGTGTTTGTTAATTAAAAATTTTAGTGCTAACAATTTCTGACAGCCTTTTCGGGGTGCATGATTTTGCACTTCGTGATCTTGAGTCTTGACATATGTAAATATAATGTATACACACTACCAAAAAAAAAAAAGAAACCCTAAAAAAATCACTTTATTATCCACGACACACCGTAGGAAAATAACAATTGCAGCCCAAATAATTTGAGTCCTTATACATTCTCAATCTCTCACTCTCTTCCTCCTCGACCGCGGAAAAAAAAGACGTGCTCGTCTCTCACACAGTCGCTTTTCCTCGTCCATTGTGGTCATAGCTTTCCACATTCCACATTCCACAGCCGTCGCCGCTAGCCGCCAGCCACCGGCCACCGCCTTCTGCATTCTTCCACCTTATTTTTTTCTCCATTGAAGAGCTAGTTTGGCGCTCTTAGTTGCTCTGTTGAATCTGTTTGAATTCCTTTTTTCTTCAATTGTTTCATTTGGTATTTTTTTTTTTTTCTCTTTGCATGAGTTTTCTTCAACTTGATTTTTTCTTTAATCAATCTCACGCTTTTGTTTCTTCTTGAAATCACTCATAGATCTAAAATTGTAGGAAGGAACACTGTCCAATTCGTTCATCTTAACATCGCAAGGTCTGAAACCCTAGCTTTGTAGTAAAACTTAGTACACATGTACCTGTAGGTTTCTGGCATACATAAGTTGGACTTCTTAGGTTATATCATACATATTACAACCCCAAGATTTCTTTTTTCTTTTTTTATAAAAAAAAAGTCTATAAATAATACATTAGTGCAGTTGTCTTCCTCTTCTAAGTCCAAGGATAAGCTCCTTGATAACGAGATTACCATTGTAATTGCCATTAATGGTTCTATCATTGACCCGGATGTCTCTTTCTGCATTTTGTTCGCTGCCATGAAGCTGCAGAAACATTGTCAATGTCGCTTTTTTCACTCTCAGATTGTGTGAACACGCTGCGATGCCTCTAAATGGCTAAACTAGCACAATGACAACAATCAGTAAGCTCCCAAGTCCTAGTTCTACGGACCTCATCAAACATGTAAAACAAGGCGTTGACTTGACAGGGTGCTGATGAGGGCCTTCTACAGCATAATTCAAACAACTCTTCTCTAACACTCTAATTCTTTTGACTATAAGAGAAAATCCAACATCTTTTCCATTCTCGGTATTAGCATAGTAGTATGCCATGGTCATCATGTAAGTCTTCTCATCCTACTACACTTTTTTCTTAAGCTCCCGAATCATAAGAAACTTCATTGTTCCTCTCCCCATAATTGTTTCACTAATGTTACCCCTTACATTAGTGGTATTATAATTGATTGTACTAATATGTGACATTAACTACCACTAATATAAGGGCTAGCATTACTGGAACAATGAGAAAAAGTGTAGGAAGGATAAAAAATAATCCTTACATAATGACTGTGGCATACTATTATACCATAACTGAGAATGGAAAAGACATTAGCCTTTCTCTATTAGGCATATCGAACAAATATGTGGGCTGAAGAAGACCTGCTTCAGCTCTTTTCACAGTTGCCGAATCGATAAACTATGTACCATCTTTGATCATGATCCCTAACATCTCATGATCATGATAAATATCTGAAGTCATAGCACACATATATGAGGGCTGAAGAAGACCTGCTTCAACTCTTTGCATAGTCAGATCAACAGTAAAGAACGTAGCATCATCCATATCGATAATCTTGACATCTAACATCTGACCGAGTCATGAAAATTGTCATACAGGGTATCTAACTCGACTTATAGTATTAATCACCGAATCTTGGAAATCGCCATACAACAGTTAAAGTGAAGTTACAAGTCTACGTACCTTGTATGACAATTTTCATGACTCGGTGATTAATTCTCTGTTGCTATATTGCTTAAACTCTCTTCCTGTGAAGTGAAGGGAAGCAGATCCTCATCTCCATTGCCAAAACAAAGACTGTTGGCGCCGGAAGGACTGTTTCCCAATTTTATTATTGCAATTTGGAAGATCAAATATATATGAATATACGAATGATATATAGTTGAGACTAACCATGTGTATCGATTACTCGGTTATGAAATTGGTGAATGGGAGAAGTTTTCTTCTCTATCGTTGGGTTTGTTTGGCAATAATGTAGACACAGTTTATATATGTAGAGGACTGAAATTGATTAAGGGTTGCGTTATTCTTACGCAAAGTTAATGGTGCTATGGCATGGCATCTAATTCCTCCATGACTTTTTTTTTCCCCTTTCCTTTCAACATAGAATTTCTCGTTTTTAGCATTTTTCTTTATGATAGAGTTTTGTCATCAAAGATGCTAGTAAAGTTAGATTCTTCTGCCTTGATCTAATTCTTCTCAGTATGTGTGTATGAATTTGTGTATACATATACCGGTGGATACTCTTTTTTTTCTCCGAGTATTTTATCTTACTAAATTTTTCTTCGGAAGGATTATTAACAAGGCTCTACCTACATAAACCCAAACCCGACATTGTATCTAGCTTGCTCAATTGAGTTTAAGCCTAATTCTTTTAACGATCGAGGTGTGTGGGCGTGTCTATGTATGTGGATGTGGGCGTGTGTGTGGTTCATGTGAGAGAGAGCATTTTATGTGAGAGTAAAATTTTAATCATTAGATTTTATTTATATGATTAAGATTAAATTTTTTTAAAAAAATCATATTAGAGAAAAAGTGAATTAATTCTGAAATTAATGAGCTGGATTTTATATATGCTTGTTTGCTCGTGGAAGTTGACCCCAATATAAGTTGCGTATTAATTACATTGCATCACTTATAACTAGATGAAATAATTGAATCGAAAAAAGAAGGAAGAAAATTCTCTTGTCATGCATGCACGTACGGTTGGTTTCTAATGGCAAAATCATGGACACACAGCTTATACTTATAGTAGAACTGGAAAGGAATTAGTTAGCTTTATTCTTCCTTCCGATAGGTTAATTATGGTGGCGGTGGCATCTAATTCTTCCGTTATTTATTGTTTTTACCTTTACACCCAATTTTTCTCTCCTTTCCTTTAACTAGCATTTGTTGAGTTTTTTACTCTTTTGCCCTTATCAGCAAAACTAATTACCAAAATACCCCCATTTAAAAACATTTTACCAAATTACCACCATTTGTGTTGACCTCGTGGCTTCCGCGGACTGCGTGGAGGGCCACATCAGATTCGCCAACACGGTTGGCAAATTCAGTACAACCCAAGATGCATCATTTTAACTAAATTCGCCAACGCGGTAGGCGAATTCAGTGTAAATTCGCCAACCGTGTTGGCGAATCCAAGGGCCACGTGGTACAAACCCTAAACCTAAACCCTATTCCCCGTAATCAACTGGGTTGACCCTAAACCTAAACCCTAATCCCCGTAATCAACCGGTTTGTTATAGTTGGTTCAAAAAGTCTCAAATACAAGAGTTAATGTTTTGGTGGGTTCTACCCATGTGATTGAATAATGCAAATAAAAAAAATGATCTTGATGGTATAGGAATTGAAATAGATGGATAGAATGAAAGCAAAACCTGTGATGAATAGCGGTTTAGAGACCTTGTAATTGTAGATTGTTGTCTGCAATCTGCATTGCAAATTATGTTGAGTAGGGATGAACATTAGACGAACCAACTCGACAAACTTGCTTGACTCAAAGCTAATTAGATCTTGGGTGAAAACTCACTCGACTCAATGCTTTGTTAGTTGGCGGGTTATTGGATTTTAAAACCAAATCGACTCGTCCAGCCAACGAAAGCCTTTATTATACTTAATGCTACCAACCTAGTCCAATATCCCTCATTTCTGACCAATTTTTTTATATCTAAATCAGCCCAAAAAATCAGTCATAACCACCCTTCCCACAAGAAAAAAAAGAAAAAAGAAACTCTCAAACACGAAAAAAAAAAAATTACCCCAAAATAATGACAAAAAATCCTAAAAAAAACACAATCACTTGACACAACCAAAAGAATCTTAAGTCACCCCATTTAAAATTACACACCTCGACTCGTCCAACCCACCGTTGAGTTCTTCGGTTTGATGGGTTCCGTAGAATATGACTTGAATGAGTTGAGGTACATACCTCAATTATTGGGGATACCAAATTTTTTGTCTTTTTGGTAGCGCATGGACACCTAAAATGTAAAAACGAGTTGAGCACAGCTCGTTTGGGCCCAAATCTGGGCCCAATTAATTCGGCCCAGCCGTGACGGTGGGAGAAAGAAAACGGAACGAAAATCTACTTCCCTTCTTTTCATCATCGCCGTCGCCGGAAAAAAAGAAGATGAAACTGAAGCAGTTGGAAGGCCTCCTCGGTGGTCTTGACCAGTTCCCTAACCCTAAGGTTTCTCCTTCTTCTCTCACTTCTCACACTTATTTATTTATTTATTTTTAATTTTTCATTTCTATTCTGAACCACAGTTTTTTGTTTTTGCTTGTTGCTGTGATGAAGGTGGAGCTTGAGCAGTACCCAACTGGACCCCACATCGCTTCTCGAATGCTCTTCACTGTAATACCCTTCAATTCCTCTTTTAATTCACCTTCTTCTGCCATGTTTGGTATTGTTTCACTTTTTGTTTTTTATTTTTCAATCTTTCCCTTGTCTGTCTGTCCCTTCAAGGTTCAAAACTTTTACTCATCAAAGATGCTAAAGTTGGATTCTTTTTGCCTTATCCCATCTTCATCTCGTGGTTCCCGTTAATGGGTATCTTTTACACATGCTTGTTTGTTTGTGGAAGTTGACCACACCCCATTATATGCTTGTTGTAGTTAGTTAACAGTTTTAGCTAGAATTTGGGTTTTAAGATAACATTTTCGATTTTTGGAAATTTGATTGCTATTTCTTTGTACTTTGATAGCCATCTGAGAAGTTTACTTCTTGTGGAAGGGAAAGATGGGGAGGGTTTTATAGTAAATTAATCAATGTAATGGTGTGTGAGTGTGTGTGTGAATTTGCAAAATTATCTTCTTTTAAAGTGGTTGAAGTCCTGTTTCCATTGTAATTCATGTGAATCAGGCTGAGAATTCATTTGGGGATGTGAGCAACAAAGTAGTGGCTGACTTTGGATGTGGTTGCGGCACGTTAGGTGTTGCTGCTGCTCTTTTGGATGCAGAGTTAGTTGCATCTTTCCCCTTCTACCTTTGCAGGATCTTTTACCAGTTTGTCTTCGTTTAGTTTTACATTCACTTGCTGTTCTTATGCTACCTCAAACTGAGCGACGTTAGAATCACGTTTTAGTTATTTGAAACTTTTGAACTACTATTGTATAGAACCTGCAGGAACTTTCTTAAATGAATTTGTTTTTCCAATTTCTGAACTGTACCACACTTCACTTCACGTTCATGACTATGCGGTTGCATAGAGATCCTCCTTGTTGAATCAAATCTTAAATTTCAGTATATAATTTCGAGTTTGACAAAAAAAGGTTACCAAATGCCTTTTTCTTAATCAAGTCTGCATTACTGTATCTAATATTTGCTTGATTTGTGTTAGCATTGGTCAGACATGTTCTTGGCATTGATATTGATCCAGAATCTCTTGAAGTAGCATCTCTTAACTCTGAGGAACTTGAGGTATTGTACGTCTCTCTGCTGATTATTATGATAAATGAGTAGATAGGTTTTATGATATCCAATTCTCTTGCTTGAGGAAAAGAATAGCAATGTTGGATCTATTTTGACATTTTAGTGGAAAAAGAGGAGATGAAAGGTGGTCATTAGTATGCTTTAGATGCAATAAATAGATTTTTCTTATTGTATGCAGGTGGATATGGATTTTATTCAGTCCAATGTCTTGGACTTGGGATGGAGAGGTAGCTTTCAAATTATTCTTCATCATATGGTACCAATGAGTTTATGCACATGTTGGAGATTTGGATTTAGATCTAAATATAAGTTTAGGGGCTTTTGAATTCCACGTCATATGATGCCACTTGATTTCGGGAAGCACAAGATTATAAGTAAAATATGGTCATTATTTTTCTTTGCATTTGTTAAGAGTGAATCCTTGATGTTAGGTTGTTTTCTTTGAAGGGAAATTGATTTGTGTTTGAACTCTTGCCATCAAGGTTGTCAAACTCACAACTTTACCTAAACTCGTAGAGTATAGGTAAACTCAAATCGTAAGAGTTTACATATTATAAAAATATTAATAAAAAATATTTATAGTACATTAATATAATATACTAAAATTATAGTAAAGCAAGATATAAGTCAAAATTTTATTTTCAAGTAATAATTAGGCAAACACAAGTCATAAAACACAACAAATAAATTAAAATCGCATAAAAAATAACTTGTCAAAACTTCATAACGTCATAAATCTACCTACCATAAGTCAAGATGTCAAGATATTCTATTTAGAAATCCTAACTAAGAGTGACCTTTGAGAAATATTGTGTAATTTGGGGCTTGGGTGGCCAAATTTTGACTAAAATGGTGAACTTATGAGTTTATCCCGAGTTGATCCGAATTTATACGAGTTTATTCGAGTTTACCCAAGTTTACTCAGATTGGAGTTGCTAAGTGAGTTAACTCGATTTTGAGACCTAAACTCGTAAACTTGTAACAATTTAAGAGTTAACTCGAGTTTGATGGCCATGCTTGCGATGTTACAACACATACGTTCTCATATTTTAAATTTTATGGACTAAAAATGAGTCTAATCATGTTGATCTTGACAATTATTTTTTAATACATAGATTTTATTGGCAACAGTCTGAAACAAAGGCTTATTGCCACTTGCCAGGTGCAATTTGCTGGATTTTCTCTCTTTCCTCTTGTGGCTTTCCTTGGCTTGCTATTATGTGGATTTGCAAAGTTGATTATGTCTCCACGAACTTTGATTGAGAGTGTAATAGTTCAAACTGTGTTGCTGATGAGTTTTTATTTGTATGGTAGCTTGTACATTTTTGAAGGATCATTCGTTATATGACTTCTGGAAATCATATATTATTTACAAAGTATTCAATTTAATGTAACTATCTAATAGATTCATATGGATATCTATGTATTTTCTCTAGGTCAATTTGTTGATACAGTTATCATGAATCCTCCATTTGGAACTCGGAAAAAGGGTGCTGACTTGGATTTTCTCAATGTTGCTTTGAAGGTAAGCAATAGCATGCATGTATACTGGTTATAAAACATATGACTGGAGGGACTTTCGATTTACCTGTGTTGCATATGTCACTTTGTCAGGTTGCTTCTCAAGCTGTTTATTCCTTGCACAAGACTTCAACAAGAGATGTAAGTTATTTGTATATTCTAGATGGTAGGATGAGTAATTCAGTTCCTTGCATATGTATGTGTTTAATTACTGAAAGTATATCAAGTCATTAGTTACTCATGTTCCCCTTCCATAAGGATGTTATTAGTATTGTTTTCTTGAACCTTTGCTTCTTCGTAGGTGTATGGCATTAAGACCTTTTTCTCTTCATTGATTGTCCGGTTTTTTCTACATTGTATTAATGCATAAGCATGAGTTCACATGTAATCTATACTTCTATATGGCTTCTTCTCAACAATGTTAGAGGATTTATTTTTCCCCTCATATTTGACAATACCACGGGTTCAATTTTATCTTCTTGCAGCATGTGAAACGAACAGCCTTAAGGGATTTCAATGCAAGCAGTGCTGAAGTTATATGTGAGGTGAGTGAAGTTTAATGTGTACTAGAGGTTCAATATACCTTTAACAATCTCAGTTTATCATTAAGGCTAAATAAGTCATCACAGACTATGTAGATATCTTGCCAAACTTCTACACCTATGATCCATGAACAACACTTCCCAATTAGAGATTTTCAGGTGCTCCTGGAGCAAAAAATAGTACACCATTGAGTGTATACCATTTTAGCTGTATAGTTGTTATTATTATTGTCTCCCAATATAATTACAACAATTTGAATGCTAAAACTGTGGTATAACTCAATAGTACAAAGATAAAAATGTCTTACTCCTAGAGCACCTAAGAATTTTTCCTTTCGAGATTTCCAGATTAATTGATCGAAGTGTATGTATGCATGTTCTCTCTGAAAAAATGTGGTTTAACTTTGGTTTCAACTCAAGCCTGAACTTTTATTCATCTACCTTTACAGTTTTCTTATTCCAGTGATTTGAGGAGTAAAAATTGTGCAATTTTTAGACCTGCCTCTTATTGTTGAAATCTTATTTCGATTTCTTGCTTTGACAGCTTCGATATGATGTACCAAAACTGTACAAATTTCATAAGAAGAAGGAAGTAGATATCGCCGTTGACCTCTGGCGTATCGTGCCGGCAAGGAATCAAAGCTAAGGCATTTGGTGCAGACAAGGATGATGTGTATTGTCATAGATGATATGAGTGCAATATTAAAAGGATTTTTTTCCTCCTAATTTCTTTCTCTCAATGTTACAAGCTCGTTGCAGGTTAAACTTGTGCATATGTATGAATTCAATAGTTGAGCAAGTAACAATGCCCTGTCAACTTTTATGTTCATTACATCTTACTGAAGTTGTTTGTAGTAGCAGGTTTTATGAAACACAGTGATGTTTTCAGTAATTCATCTGTTGTACATTCTTTCTGTTCTAATAATTTTCTTTTTTGTATGGAAAAATGTTTTCAGTAATCCATTACACCAAGATGCATAGGATCTTGTTGTCATGACCTCAAAATGACTGAAATTCGATTAATATATGTTATCTTAAAAACAAGACCAGCAGTAGTGTGTATGAAGCACTGTTATGACCATGCGACCATGTCATACACAAAATAATGATAATTATTGGTTGGACATTCAAATCCGTACTGTGTCATTATATTATGGCATTGTCTGATTCAGAATTTGACCTTGCACAGTAAGACAAAATGTAGTTGTAACATTTGTGCTATTATGTTTGATTTCGGAGCAGGTAGCTTCTTTTAACGATGGTAGAAGGAAAACTTTGTCCTTGTTAGGAGTTGAACCCGACTCATTGCAGCCTCGGCAAATGATATAAGAACTTATTGGAGACTGTAAAGCCAATTTGCTCTCCATGGCATGTAAGATCCAATGGATTAACTCATTATACCAACGTACTATATGCAAAGAGTAGCTATCCTGTCCAAACTTCTCTTTTTAACAAATTGGGATTTTACATAAGAAAAATCGGCAAAAAAAATAATGAAATGACTCATGGTAATGAAACTGGTAATTCAAAATTGCACCAACTAGTCTTATTTTCAGCTTACAAATTAAGAGAATTAAACAAAAGATATGGTCCTCGTGTATCTCAATGTAGATACAGATTAGTAAAGATGTGTCCCATGCCGACCTGCACATTTGGTTATTATGAAGAATCATAATTTTTCTCTCTTCAAAATTTGTCTCACCCTTCTCCACACTTCATGTGCTGTTGCAAATTTTGTAACATTATGTAAAGGATTCACCTGTTACCAATGCATGATTTGTGGCACTTTCCTTCATTCTATGCTGCTGCTGCTGGTGGTGTTTCGGTTTCAGCGGTCTCCCCGAGAGTGAACCGAATAAAGCGCCTCACTTTAATGTTTTCGCCGATGGCAGCTACACTTTGCTTCACCAAGTCCTTCACTAAAACACTGTCGTCCTTAATGAAAGGCTGCTCCAGAAGTGCAAGCTCCCCGAGCCTCTTTGAGATCCTTCCCTCGACGATTTTTTCCCTGATGTTCTCGGGCTTCGAGAGCAGGTCCTCCCTCTGCATCTCGAGTTCCTTTTCCTTTTTCACAATATCTTCCGGAATGTCTTCGATGGATACAAACTGCACCTGCGGGCAGGCCACGGCTTGCATCGCAAGATCGTCAACCAACTCCTTGAACTTCTCACTCCTTCCAACAAAGTCAGTTTCGCAGTTCACTTCAATCAGAACCCCTATGCGCGAGTCGTGAATGTACGAACCAATTCTGCCTTCAGCTGCCAGCCTGCTGGATTTCTTGTCGGCCGTGGAGAGACCCTTTTTCCTGAGGTAGTCTTGGGCCTTTTCAAGATCACCTCCGGTTTCGGCTAGAGCTTTCTTACAGTCCATCATCCCTGCTCCAGTTTCTTCCCTCAACTGCTTGACCAATGCGGCAGAGACTGCAACCGTTGCTTGTCTGCAGCAAATGTCAAATAATTAAAGACTTGTACAGAAATCACTTTTCTTTGGGCTTGCCTATGAAAATTCTAGTGTGAATATGTAACAGACATTCATACAAGCCAGTAAACCACCCCCTTAGCTTAAGTTTCACCTATATCAAGAGTAACTCAAATATAACATTTAAATATGCAGGGAAGGCTGGGGTAAAAATACATGATAGGAAAACCTAAGACTAGACTTACCGATATGATTTGAAGTTTTACATCCATTTACTAGATTCTAAATACTTTTTTGGTGCATACTAGAGTGTCTTTTCATTATTTGTAAAAAGAGTGATATAAATCATGCATAAATGCAAAATGAGAAATTTCTAGCCATTGTTACCACCTATATGTATATTATTGAGCCAATTTGAACATAAATTTAATGCCATCACCAAGACAATGACTCCTTTAGCATAATTAATGCCAGTTTTAGCACCATCGTTTTCGAATCTCAAATAATGCATATTCTTGTTATTAATCACCTGAACTTAATAATTGAATAACTTATAATTAAGAATTCATAGAAGTGCTTACTTTTGCTCGGTCTCCTTGGTTTCTGCAACAGCAGGTTGCTCTTTTGCTGGTGTCGGTGCTTCTTTTGCTGCAGTTTGTGCAGCAACTTCAGCAGCAAAATCCTGGCTTTTCTTCTCCAAACCCTCTCCAAGGTTGAACCTCACAAACCTCTTAACTTTGATGTTTTCTCCAACAGTTGCAATAGTCTGCTTGATCCAGTCCTTTACTGCCACTTTATCGCTTTTAATGTAAGGCTGGTCAAGCAATGCTAGATCCTCGAGTCTTTTCCTTATCCGCCCTTCAACGATCTTCGATCTTATCTGCTCTGGTTTTGACAAGAGATCTTCTTTCTGCATCTCTATCTCTTTTTCTTTGTTCACAATTTCCTCGGGGACATCGTCAGCGACAAGATACTCTACTTGAGGGCAAGCAGCCACTTGCATGGCTATATCATCAACCAGCTCTTTAAAAATATCGCCTCGGGAGACAAAATCTGTCTCACAGTTAACTTCTACCAGAACGCCAATGCGGCTGTCATGGATGTAAGAGCCTATCCTTCCTTCAGCAGTTACTCTGCTTGCTTTCTTTTCTGCACTTGACAAGCCTTTCTTACGGAGATACTCTTGTGCTTTAACAATGTCCCCTCCGGTCTCTGATAGAGCTTTTTTGCAGTCCATCATTCCAGCTCCTGTTTCTTCGCGAAGCTGCTTCACAAGCGCTGGTGATATAGTTGCTGTCATCCACAAAAAGGGGACAACATTTAACAATCAGAACTCCTATTTAAGAATGTAATGCGAAATGTTCTCCGGTTCCATCTGCTGGCAAAGGATTAACAGTTCAAGAACACTCCCATTATAACAAAAGGAAATAACCAAAAAAATTCACTTATTAAATATGCTAACTATAGAATTTCTTCAGTTGCATAAAACTAAGTCACTGGGATCACATGGGAAATGAAAGAGATGCAATATCACATAATATATGAAGATCAAATAAACACCAATTCTAGAAAACTTGCTACCAATTTTAATTCATTATTAGCCAAAACTGAACCAGGAAAATTAGTGTACGAAGCATAACCTTTACTCAAGCTGCCCTCAGGAGACAACTCGCCAATTTGTCCATTCAAACTAGTATCACCATCACTGTTCTCAAGAACAGCTCCAACATTGCTATTATCCTCAGATCCAACTGTAACCTCTTTATCTTCAGCTTGTGATACAATAGAGTTTCCATTCTCCGTGGCAGGTGTTGGATCTTGCACCTCTTCTTTGGATTCTTCAATGGGGTCTTTTACAATTTCAGTGGCAACACTTTCAGGAGAGGGAACTTGATCATTTTCTTCTGTTTCAACTGTTAGCAAAAAATTAAAAGGTCAAGTAAACTCCCATTATAACAAAAATAAAGAAAGAAAAGGTCCTCGGTTATTAGAGAAGCCAAACATACTGAAGTCTGTTACTTCAGTTACATAAAACTATTTGATTCGCGATCACATTGGAAATGAAAGGGATACAACACCATGTAACATATGATTGATATATAGAGATCAAATAAACATCCATTTTAGAGAACTTGCTACCAGTTTTCATTCATTAGCCAACATTGAACATGGAGAGCGGTAATAGAAAAGAAACTGAAGCATAACCTTTATTCGAGCTGTCCTCAGCAGACAACTCAGCAATGTTCCCACTCAAACTAGTATCACCGTCATTGTTCTCAAGAACAGCTCCAACATTTTCATCTACATCTGATGCAAAGGAAATAATATTAATCAGTAAAATAATTGGAAGGCTCTTGCACATGCATACTACAACAGAAAATGTGTTTGATTTTAGATGTCATTTTGGGAATGGAATTACAACCAGTTTTTCCACGTGTAAATTTAAATTAGACAAAAAATTACACAGATGGATTTGTTCAGCAGACAGAGTATGAGACAGAATTAAAGAACCTTCATTTTCTACCGGAGCTGGTGCGCTTGCAGCAATATCTGACCCTGTAACAGTGCCGGCATTGTCAGGGCTGGGCTCCACCGCATCACTGTCTATTGCATTCTCATTAGCTGTTTCAAGGGGTGAGTCAGCTTCTAGATTGCTTGTTGCGACATCTGTCTGAGTAGCTTCCTCAATAACTGGATTTACAGCAGAAAGATCCCCTTCAGGAGCCAAACTTTCAGAAGCCACCTCTGTTTCCTTCTCGGTGGTACCATCTATACCTGAAGTTGGGCTAGAGACATCACTGACTGTGTTACTTTCATCATCCACAATAGCTGCTGAGGAAACATCCAATGCACTGGTTCCTATATCTTCCACATTTCCAGAAACATCATCTTCAACAGGTTTTACCGCAGAAGGAACGTCATCTGTCAACTTATTGATGCTTTCGGGTTCACCCTGCACATCAGGAACATCCGATACAGTCTCCTCTTCCTTGATAGTTTCCTTAATTTCTAACGAAGTTCCTGTAGATGATGATTTCTCAACTTCACTCTGACTTTTTTCCCTCTCATCCAAAAATGATGCAATATCCTTATTCTTACGAAAAGCCAGTACAAAAGGGTTTGTTGCACCATGGACAACCCCTTGGCTTATTTCCGAGTCAAATTCTGCAACATCTTCCTCTTTCTTCATCGTCAATGTTACACTTCCTCTTGTGATACGCAAAACACGCACACTGACTTCTTGACCAACCTCCAGCGAAGTGTTTCCCATTACATTCTCAAATCCATCGGACAATTCCTCGGACACAGGCAGAAACCCTTCCTCCCCATCAGGAAGAGATATAAAAGCACCACTCCTAGTCATATTCTTTACGGTACCTTGCAGGTCCTGCCCTTTGACAAATTTGGCGCTTTTCTTCGCACCGTCTCTCTTTGGACTGGGTTTTGAAGTGTTCCTCTTCCCAGGCCCCGCTTTGTCCATATTATTGGCAGGTGCATCTTTACGTTGCTTACCAGAGTCAACATTTTCACGCATGGAGAGAGAAATACGCTGTGTTTCGGTGTTCGCTTCAATCAGCTTCACCTTCACTTCTTGTCCTACAGAAACAACACTAGCTACATCCTTAACAAAGCTGTCACTCAGCATCGAAACATGAACAAGCCCGTCTGTGAAAGCTCCAAAATCGACAAACGCACCAAATGGCTGGATAGATTTTACTTTCCCAGTAAAAGTTGCCCCAGGAACCAATTCCTCATTCTTAACTGGAGGCATCTCACTTTTCCTTCCAGGTCTAGAACGTCTAGCTTTAGCTGCAGCAGGATTGGCGTCAGACTTAGGAGATGAATCTTCACTTGTTCCAGCTGCATCTGAAGGAGTCCCACCAGAAACTGCATCAGTAACAGCAACAACTGAATCCTGTTCCTCTACTGCTACATCTGTTTCAGTGGCTGATATGGAGGTTCTAGATCTTTTATGTAAAGAGTATCTCCTCGTGTTCTGTGGAAACACTCCACCGGCAACAAATGAAGGTAAGGGAAATCTCCGAGTTGATGATCCATGCTTCACATGGCTCCGTGAAAAACTGAGTCTGGTTAAAGAATTGCTCTTCCTTGTTGAAAAGGCAATTCCAGGAACAAGTGAAACATTGCCAACAGAGCACGGTATTACAGGATTCATGTTTGCTTGAATTGTAAGACTCAATTATATATCAGAATCAGCTCATCCTGTGTCACCTTCACAGAACATATTAAAGATGTGAAAAGTCAGTACAGCTTAGGTAACAAGCTAAATCCCAGGTAGCCACTATATAAGGATATAAAGTAATAACACTTTTGAATAGAATAGAAATCACTTAATTGGATCAGCAAGCAAAAATTTTACAAATAAATGAATCACAGTACTTAAGATGCACCGCATATCAGCATCAATGTCTACACAACCACATATTTTGCAAATCATGAGTGAATACTGACACTGACTACATCGTAATTCACATGACTCCATGAAAATTGCACGGCATGAATTTTACTATGATTAAGCTAGTTAATAATGCTCTCAACCAACAAGACCAAAGCTAGGTACATACTGTAAATCAGGACTTCAATTTCATACACCCAGTGCAGCTAACTTAATGAATGCCAATTACGATGGCATAATTTTTCTTAAAAAGGTTTACTTTCCCCTATAACATAATAGGTTATATACATCTTTTCTCTTCATCCATGCATGATGGTTAGAAATGTTCAAAACTCCAACTCCAATTGTCTTCGCCCGGCTCAAAATTCAAAATGCTGAATTTCAATACTTGAATTTGGCAATCCAACTCTGTGACGAAGTTCAATTATCTCTTTTAAGTCATCAAAGTCATTTTTCCAATAGGCAAAAGCACAAATTATCAGCCTGTCTGTATTCGCATTTCCATCAGAGTGTAACATAACATGATACCAAATTTCACCACACGCCAAAATTATAAAGAATCTAAAATGCAAACCATGCTTACAAGTTACAATTGAACCACAAAAAGATAAAATTGTTTGTTTTCAGCTCATTTCATGAATATACAACACTTGTGCAGATAATTGGCAAGGTCATAAAACCCCACGAGTCCTTCTGCAAAATTAATAAAGCTAGCTCAGTGAATTAAGCAGGAAAGCCATTCTTCTTTCAATTTCAATCACAATTCAGAACAAGAGTGCTCTGAAGAGGCCTTGCAACCGTAAGAAAGTGAGAGTCCAAAGTTCAATTAACCACACATAGCACCGGAAAATCCACACAAAGATAAGAAATATCAGAGGCACAAAGAACAAAAAGAAAAAAAAATGAATAAAACCATCATTGTTTGAAGCAGAAACAGTACCTCAGAAGTTTGGGAGAGAAACAAATTGGTAAAAACGGAGTCTTTAAGGTGTAACTGGAAATGGGTATTTCACGATAAAGTGTGGGAAGTGAAAGGAGGGAAATGAATGGCGACCCTTTATATCCTTATCTTCTGCCGAAACAACAATCCTCTCTCTGTTCTCTGTCTCGTGTTGCTCTTTGTAGCTTCGGCTTGAGCCACGCTATTCGGCTTAGCCAAGCCGCTAAATGTCGCAGAGCCGGCGAGCTGGGCTTCATAGCCCAAGTGGCAAAGCCCATAGAAATTGTGCTCTTAGTTGGGATTGGGCAATAATTTGGGCCTTGATCTTTTAATTTCAAGATCTGTTGACCAAAACAATATGTAGAGTAACAAAAAGATAGATTCGTATTTTGTTTGTCTCTATGTATCCTTACATTTCTTTTCTATTGAAGCTACTGGTATTTGTGCAGAGATAATGGTTCAATTCACATCTTCTTTAGTCTTTTGTTAAGAGGCAAGTTTAAGGAGTTATGTTCGACTCTTCTAATAGACATATACACTATTATCTACATTTTAAAAAACCACTTATTTAAAGTTTCTTGAACTTTAATTAATGTGGCTCAAACCGAGTTGGTCCACTATAAAATAAAGTTCTCTCAGTACTAATATTTTTCATTTACAAAATTTAAACTCAAGAAATTGCTTTAAAAGGAAAAAGTGGAGAACTATATCCTCACATTACATGTATCCTTTAAATGTTTGAGTTGATTCATCGAAAAGTCTTTTGATTGAATGCAGTGACAGTGAATTCCTACCTCAAATAAATTTTACTTGTAACATTAGTGGTTGAAAAGACTTTATACAAATTGCATCAGCACATCCCTTCTTGTTCTTTTTCCTTTTCTCTTTTATTTTTCTACATAAATGTTTGGATTAGTTCTTCACTTCTTCTTTAGGCCTTTGATGACTAAGCTTCGCCTGTACAAATAATTTCAGTGAAATTAAAAATTCTGCGCAGATTAATAAAAATGGCAAATATGACACGGGAAAGCTTCCCAATCATGTTTCTTGAAAAAGATAATAGTATAGAAAATAAATTAGTGAGATAAGTACATCAACATGTGCAAAAATTATAATTTTATAACAAACAGATACATTATTCAATTTTTCCATCTGCTTGTAGTCACACAAGTTAGGCAAGTTCAGATGTTGAAAGAATACCTATAATATTTCATTGATACTTGAAGAATTGTAGCATGATGATGTGAACCCAGCAGCTACAACTAAATATATACAAAATACGTTTAATAGTTTTGATGTATTTTTAGCATTAAAATTTGTTATGTAATCACCTAATCATGTTTGCTATATATATATATATATATATATATTTGACTTTTCCCCCGCCACATAGATAACTTCTTTCAACCGACTGGTTTGCAAGATTTATTTGTCTATGAAAACCAGCGTCCCAAACTGAAGACTCCCCCCATCTGTTTATGTTCATGTAAACATAAATTATGTCATCGATAGATTAGTTTAAGTGATTTGACACTTATTTTTCTTAAGTAAGGTTACGAGAGATAGGAGGGATTATGATAGAAAATAAATATATTATAAATGTTGGGGAAAAGATGAAAGTTATTTTGTGTATGGAAAACACATTAGGCATGTTTGGGATCAAATTTTATTTTCCGATTAGAGTACACCCAAATATCTATCACTTATACTGTCATCATTGGTTTTATACGGTCGTTTAATGTTCGTCATATATCATATCAAAAACCAAAAAATAGAATCTCACGTGATTTGCACTCACACCCACATGAGTCTTCATTCATTCAAATGCAACCGCAAAACCCTTAACTTCAACGCTTCTTCACCATCGATTTATTCATTTAATTGATTTTTTTGTCATATTCATCATCATTATTCTTTTCCGACATATTCATCATAGTTTGTGTTAATTGTATAATGTATTTATGCATTTATGTTAGACATATTTATGTAATATGGTAATAAAAGTTTTTACACTACTCGTTCATCTGTATACTAGTTTGTGTTAATTGTTTCATATGTTTGTGCACGTATGTTGCACATGTTTGTTTACTAAAATGTTAAAAGTTTGTGCACGCCTCCTTCTTTCTTTTCTTAAATAAGAGTTTGTGTTAATTGCGTGATATGTTTGTGTAATAAGATGATAAAAATTTGTGCATTATTCTTTCATCTGTTTTGCCCACATATTAGTTTGTGTTAATTATTTCATATGTTTGTGCACATATATTATACATGTTTATTTACTAAGATGTTAAAAGTTTGTGCACGCTATGATGCGATGGTGGTGCAGTTATGACAGCATAATTAACTCTTGAATTTCGAATAAGCTTATCCATACTCCTGTCTCGGACTTTTACTCGGATGAACTCATCGCTTGTAGTCGACTTAGACAAAAAAAACAATAATAATAATAATGAATTATACTTTGAATGACACATAAGAGACATAAAAGTACTAAAAAAACCAATTTGACAAAATAGAAAAATTAACAAGGAACACCATTAAAAGAAAATATTATGCAGTCTTGAACAGTTACGCTAACCTCTAAATAGTCTGACTAATCTTTAGACAAATTCGGAGGAGGATAGAGACGTGAAACTCGCATGGCATATACACACACCAATACCAGTGTGACCACATGCATGCATGGAAGCACTTTTTTTTTTAATGCTTTATAGAGAAGAAGTACGGGGTTTGGTTTTGTTAGGCACCTAAAGTGAAGTGCAAATTAAAAAGGATCAAAATTCAATCCCCCGGAACTAATAAACTAGTTATCCAACCATGAGTGGGGAACACTGAATAATAATTTCATCATTGAGGGAAATGACATCATCGCTATGGTTGATCAGATTGCGTTAATTTAAGTGTAAGTACCAATTTGTCATTTAAAATTTTAAACTAAACTTTTGTATGTACGAGAGCAGATGCTTTAATTTTATTCAAAAACAACCAAAACTAATATGAAACTAATTAAAATCTCATTGCACGTGAAAAGGAGAGAGTCTGTATACATGTCACGTCATCCATGACCAAATGTGGCTGGCTCTCCATGGAATTAAATATATTTGAGATGTGTATTAAGTGTAAATGTGAAGTTTTATATCAATAAATGATAAATTAAGTAAAGAGTATATGCTTAAGAGAATGCATAAACTCATTAATTATTTTAAAATGTTGGGTTAAGATGTGACGTTTAATTCACTTTTATATTTCACTTAATCTCTTTTAATTTTGGCTCGTCTCACCGTATTAAACGCAAGAACATGTGTTTGGAAGAAGATTAGAAGAGCTATATGAATATGAACAAGAGAAATCAATGTCATTGATAATTTTGTATTCCTCGCCTTCCCCTTCCAAAAACAATGTAATTTGGGTGCAATGATGAGCAAGCTACAAATCTAAAGGAGTATCAAAATTCAAATTATAAAGAAGATAAATTCGTGTAATTAATCAAGCAGACCAAGATTCAACACGTGTCATATGCCAAGTTCTTCTTCTTCTTCTTCTTCTTTTTAATAAACTTCTGTTCAACAAGGTTCAATTGTAATTAAAATTAAAACGTGACTAGATTTTCTTATAAGGTTAGCTGTAAAAAATCTGCTTATGAAAAACCAAGGGGGTTAATTGATTTAGCCCAAAATCCATATGAGGTTAATTACAATTTCAATCCAAAATTGAGAAATAATAATAAAACATGATATAATCATTAATTGTACGGTTCCCCTTATAAATTAAACAGAGTTTTAAACCTAACCACTAGTTTACCACCGGTGTCATTGAATCTTTCCTTTATACATCACATCCAAAAATTAAATTAAACAAATAAAATCTTATTCTGTTTCTACAGAGCTGGATGGATGAATATATATGAACCTTAATATATGATTGATCCATAAAATAATACCAATGCAAAGCAGATGTTGCAAGCTCCCAAATCAATACAGCGAACACAACAAATGAAATTGAAGATCTGTGATATTAACTTATTAATCATTCTTGATATGATCAGAGAATCAAGTGTGAATCAGAAAATCATATCCAAGATAGATTATATGAGCACTTGGGGGGATGTTGGTTTAATTTTTGAGACAAGGAGGCCCCAACCGCATTGATAGTGCCACGTTTCCAAGTAATCAGTGGGACCCCTTATAACATTTTCTAATGAAAATTTTTTATACGAACATGAAACGTTATACTAAATATACCGACATGAGGTTGGTCAAATGTTACACAAAGATTTAGTCTGTCCTCGAATTTAAGTCATGTGAATAGAAAAAATTACAGTGTAAAAATTCTTACTCTTTCATGACCTACAGTTGAGTTGGACTAAGTTAGTCAAATTCTTGTCCACAAGATCTAGCTATTATAATTTAATCGGGACAAAAAAGCAACGTCGCATTAAATATACTTTTGACCATGCATAAAATGACATTTCAATTTTAAATGATCCTTCTAAAGGTTGATCAAATGAATTACTCTGTATATAGTCAAAAGCATATTCAATATGTCGCATACTCAACACAACGGTCTACGACTATAGAAAAATTTCTCTTTTGTAACAAGTTTTTCATGTCTAAAAGGCAATTGAAAAATTCTTATATACATTATGCTGCAAAAGATTCATGCATCACAATCCATCTAAAAAATTGATTTTTTTTTTTGAAATAAGAAAAGTTATTGAAAAAAATGTAATTAAGAATAGAGACGGTATTTATGGTGTATAAATCATTATACCATGATGTATATAAGAATTTCTAGAGGCATTTAGCCCAAGGTTTGGATTGTGCAACATGTGGGGTTAGGGACCATTTTCCTTGTAGTTTCCAATAGGTCCCATGTCCAGTTGTTCCAATACGTACGTAGTCCTAATTATATTTGTAAGTTTTATTAAATATTCCAAGAAAATCTTCCAGCAAAGCAAAACATGGATTACATGGGCATCAAAATATTTCTTATAAACATCTTAAGCTACAGCGATCTAGGTTATTAGGTATCCACAAGTTTTTTGTTTTTTTTTTTAAGTGGACACAGATCAATCATGCATTTTAATTTTTAATTAAAAGTGCCTGGCAGGGCGGGGGGAATGGGGGGGACCTCATTAATTATTGGACATCCAAATTAAAGTATCTAAAAAAAATATTATTCTACTTTGTGACTGCAAACTCAGCGCATTAATTGTTTCGTTATTTATAAAATTGATTCAGACTATAGTCCCATGCATTTTTGCACATGCAAAGTTTCGTGGATGATATCTTCGATCCTAATAAAAAAAAATGAAAATGGAAAAATCTTAGAATTCATGACGGATTCCTAGTTTAAAGAGAGTTGATTGAACCTCTTCATTGAAATGATGAAATGACAGTGAAATCTAATCTATATCTATATATGTAGATATTCTTTCTCCCTAACTAATGATTCATGTAGCTAGTGGGCAAAGTTGTGACACGTATGCAGAAATTAGACCCATAAGTGAAAATTTCATAGGAGATGTCTCTGGTGGTCCTGAGTCTTTTAGGAAATACTATACACCACTTAATCTAATGGTTCGATTGAATCACAAGGAATGCTTATATAACCAAATAATGTGATACACTTTGATAGTATTTTGAAACAAGTCTGGTGTTAGGAAAATTACCTTAAAGGAGACTCTATAAGAACTTGGTTCTCTCACTCGAATGGTTAATTTTAGGAGTATAATTTTTACAAAAATTTATACTCATTATAAATGGTACGTTTATTGAGAATTGACCGACCAAAGAGACGTTGAACTCAAGTGAAGCATTGTAAGGTGTTAGCCGTCGGAACACATTGTTAGTACTGATAGTGATTGAGTCCAAAAATCTTGGAGAGGAAAAAAAAGACATATTTGAGTGAAAAAAATAGTGTGTTGATTGTTATGAATTTAGCTTTTTTATTTTATTTTTATTATTATACTTTGAATATGAATACAACTACTTTTATTCCATGCAATTGTTACACATAGATAGTTTTGATATTTGAAAAGAAAAAAAAAAAGAGCAAAAGATTCCAAGAAATTATTAAAGTTGATATTAAATATAGTTTTCTTAGTTATCACACTAGGCAGCCAGGGAAATTATGATTCTTAGTCTATGGTCTTGAAAAGAATTTGGAAGATTCTTCCCTACTTTTTTTTTTCCTTGATCTCCAAAAGTTTGAGACATAAGGATCTGTATTTCTGTCAAATATTATTTAGTCCAAAACCTTAACCATTATGAAAGTTGAAAGGTATAGGCTCAAGTCCCCGTGTGAGTGATATATGCACATATCTGAATGAAATTTTTTTTAAAAAAAATTGAGAATCTTATAAAATATAAGATTGTGTGGATTTGGAACTGGTGGTGGTGATTGTGGGGGAGCTTTTATTTTTTGGCTTCTCTTATAAGTTATAATACACAACATTTTCAAAAGGATCATTTTCCTAAGGGTTTGCATGTGGCCACAATCTACAATAGATACCATATATATTCCCTACATCTCTTTCCACTTCCTCTTGTCTTTGTTTTCTTCTTATTTGTTACATTACAACACACACAGATGCACGCACAATTGCACTATATTTGCTTTGGCCTTAATAATAAACAAAATCAAAGCCAATCAACATAATCCCTTGTTTTCATCCCTACTTTAGTGATATCATTATTATGATGTGAGATTGTTTGTGGTGGTTTCTTTCTCTTTTCTCTATGTCAAGTGAGGCATCGGTTATAGAGATAGATATGACCTAGACAATGTTGATAATAACATTAATAATAGGTGTATGATTGAAATTCAACCAAATGTATAATTATGTATGATATATATATATACACACACACATGTACAACATGTACAACATGCACAATTTTTTTTAAATATAGAAATCAGATAAAATCAGGTATGTGTCGCACTCATGCTCCCTGTTCACACTCTAAGCACACAGACTCACTTCTATCATGCACAAACATCTTAAAATAGATACGCAAACTTTTGTACTCACATACAAAAACTTTTCAACAGTCTAAAACAAAGAATAAGATGAAAATAAAAACCAACACGAAGAAGAAGAAAATTTTTGGTACTCACATACACAAAGTTTTGAACAATAATACACAAATTTTCCAACACACATAACCAAACTTTTGAACAACCAGAAACAAATAATATGACGGAAACGAAAATGAATACAAAGAAGAAGTGATAACATACACAAATTTTTGAATAAATATGCACAAACTTTTTTACAAACATACACAAACTTTTGAACACCCAAAAATAATTCGTAATGCATTGCGAAGAAAAAAAAATGCAGGGCAAGTGGAGAAAAAGAGAAAAAAAAATAGAGAGAAAAAAATGAAGAAGAATGTGAGGGAAAGTGGAAGAGACAAGAGAGATAATAAAAATTAAATGCAATTGGTTGAATTTCAGTTGTACATAAAACAATTTTTTTTTATAATAATATAGTTTGGGCAGCCCCTTTTTAAGAGTTAGCCATTGAGTTAGATAGGTAGAATCAAAGTCCATAGTTGATTCATCTTGAAGATTTAAAGTTTTTTCATAACAATTAGCTTCTTTTTTTTTAAATCAGTATGTGTCTCAGTTTCATTGAACTAATCAACTTAAATCCACTAAAATAGCTTGTAAATCTTAGTAGGTCAGATAACAAGATTGAGTTTTCGGATTAAACGATATACTCCATCCCACAAGCTTAAGTATACCAACTATGAGGTCATGTGGTGCACTAGAGATTATTGGTTTGCGTGTTTTGTTTCTCTTCTAAAGAATTCAAACACACGACTCCTTGACTCAATATCAAAGGAGATGCTACATGAATTACTAGCCTTTGACTTCATAGCAATTAGCTTGTTGGGCCTCATACTTGAATGAGAATGTTCAAATTTCAAGTTATGAAATCTCACATTAATTAAGAATAAATTAAATGAAGGATATTTAAATAGCAATATGAATAAACTCCATTTTTTAGGTTTTGAATTAAGTTGTGTGACCTATTTGGATTGACTTAAAAAAGTACTTATTTTAGTTATATTTTTTAGTATAATTTTTTTAAGAGATTTAGTTTATAATTACTAAATAGTTTTTACTAAAAATCTCACATTCTTTCACTTTTTTTTAGAAGTAAAATCAATCAAACTTTAAAAAAGAAAAAAAAAGAGTGGTATTTTATATTATTTTTAAAAAAATATTTTTTTAAATTATATTTTAACACTGGTTATTCTTTTTTTAAAAAATACTTTTTAAAAATGAATCCAAACGTGTTAACAGTGTCTCACCCACTACTATAGTTTCTCTGGACTCATTAATTTAGTCTCCATAGACTTTGGACTTTCTTTCTGAAAAAGCAACTTCAATACTCCAACTAAGGATTAGTTTCATGGTCAAAAGGACAAATAGACCTTATAAGAATAAAATGAAAAATAAAGAGGGCATAGTTTAAGATTTCTGAGTTAATTTATACATTACAATAAAAAGGATTTATGAAAATAACTTTTCTTAATGTTCAACTTTTTATTTCGTCTTTATCCTAAAAAAAATGTATAACTAGATTTTTTGATTAAACATGTCATTATTTTTTAACTCAATTAATTGTTCTCATGTCCCACTAATTAATATAGTTTTTAAGCTCATTTGATCATGATTAATTTTTAACATTATTTTCAAACTTTCTTTTTATGTGAATATATTTTTTATAACAAAATCAGACCCTTACATCACTTGCTTGACAGATACAACGTGCTTACCAAGTCCAGCTAATAAGCAATAATCTCTCGACTTTACTGGCTTATGAAATATGAAGATCAAAGGAATACTCGATGAGTTTTCTTATTGTTTTCCCCCTTTTATTCATTGTTCAATGTCATACTTATCAAGCAGCTCATTATGACAGCATATGGTAATTTGCAAGCGTCAACTTTAGCAGCTTGTAAGAGTTGTTTAAACTTATATCCGTATAACTCGATGATTACTCTATTTATGTATACAGGGTGTTTGTGTTTTTAAATAAAATCAATCAATGCCGTGAACTATAAGCAAATTGAGTTGGAGAAGCATGGCCATATATGGCTACCCAAATTAATCACTAGCATGACTATGTTTACTTTGTGCTATTATATATCCTTGGGAACTACATGCAAAAGATTATATTATATATGTGTGTTTACCGAAATTAATTATTGAGCACATTAGTCTTCAATTTTCATATGTAATATTACTTACAACAATATTATATAAAGTCATCATAACATGACTAACACACACGCGTCATGATTCTATTAGAAGATAGACAAATCCCATTCTTTTCATATGCTGGGAATTAGGAAAGGATTGCTACAATAAATTTGGTCTAAGACTACCATTTATCATAAAATTTTAATTTAGAGCTACATTATGTTATTAGTTACACTTAAAAAGTGTGTCATTAGATATAACATGTAACACTTTTATTAATTAAAACCTACATTTTATATTACTTAAGATTACTCTCAATTATGTCACCTTACAAATGTGATACATTAGTTTTGAAAGTGTGATCTTTGTTAAAAAGCAACATTTATTAAAAGTATAACATATCTTGTAATATATTATAAAATTAAGGCTACACTTTGTTGATGGTGACCTTAATTAGGCTACAAAGTGTAGTCTTTATTAATAAATAAAAAGGTTCTCTTCTATGTTAAATGACACACTTTTAAGTATTTAATGAAAAAAAAAATGTGGTGTTAGGGCAAATTTCTTGCCGTGCTACCAGCAAAAGTTACATGCATATATTGAAGGGAAGCGATAGAATTTATTATTTGTAAATTATATAATTGAAATCACCTGTTTGACGATTCGATTGAATAATAAGCTTTCCATTAATTAATCATAGCTGAGTAGACTGTGTTTATCTCAATGATTTTGAATAACGCGCAATTAGAATAGTATGTATTGGCAGTGGAAAGAATAATGTTATACTATTACGAGGCAAATAGAGATATGAAGGAGAGACGGGGTTGGAGAGTTTCACTAACTTGTATTTATTTAAGATGCATTCATTTTTTTTATAGATTTTATCAACTCTTTTGTAAATGTGTCCCGATATATATAAAGTGTTAAACTTGTGATCATTCATGATTTTTTTTAAAAAAAATTTAGAATTTATTTGGTTTAGGGTATATATGTTTAGTTTTTATTTTTATTTTTAATTTTTTTAATATTTCATTTTCAACCTTTTTCTTGCTTTTTTAAGATTTTCAAAAAGAAATAGTAAAAAATGGAAAATAAATTTTGTTTTTTGGTTTTGTTTTCACTCCTTTCTTTATAATTTTTTTTAAAAAATAATAAATAAATTGAAAATTGAAACTAAATAGATTTAGATTTTTTTAGTTTCATTTTTGTTTTATGTTTTCATTTGCAGTTTTCATTATGTTTATATTAACAATGAAATCAAGAAATGATTATATTTTTATTTGAAAAGATGTGATTAACAAGGATTGGATGCAGCCATAAAACTGAGGTCCAAACTTTGAAAAGGGGAACTGTTAACGCAACAAGGGAGAGTAAAAACCTTAAAAAGGAAGTTGTGACAAGCCATTAATGTTGATGCAATAAAAGGAAAACTTATATTCTAGCTTGTACTTGGATTTTTCAGAGTATCCCTTAATTCAATATGCGGGAGATTAATTGTATGTTTGGGAATGGAAGAAAACAGCTGTTTTTTTAAAGAAAAAGCTGATTTGAAGATTATTATGTTGTTTGGGTAATTTGTCCTATAGATAGTTTATAATCTAATTTGCAAACTTTAAGCTGTTTTTGGTGGAAAAATTAAAGCAAAAGTTTTGGACATTATTTTCAAAAATGCTTTTTCTACAATACATAATGTTATGTTTTTATCAAATTCACCCTGACCATTAAATATTATATAATATAAATAATTATTTATATCATTTTTA
This sequence comes from Nissolia schottii, assembly GCA_003254905.1. Lineage (NCBI taxonomy): Eukaryota > Viridiplantae > Streptophyta > Magnoliopsida > Fabales > Fabaceae > Nissolia > Nissolia schottii. The sequence continues at coordinate 84,730 of QANU01097637.1, forward strand.
GTAATTTTTTATACAAAAATAAATTTTTTTTATAATTCAAATAAAACAAATTATCTTAAAATCACTTTTCAGTTGAAGTACCCAAACATAAATTGATTATCATATAATCAATTATACTAAAAAAACATTTGTTAAAATAAACGATTATTGAAATAAGTTTAATTTTTCAGCATTCTCAAACACACCCTAATTAATCTTTTATAAGATACAATCATTCCTCCTAACGGGTCAAAGATAGATGACATAATTAATAAAAAAATGGCTCATATTTTATAGCGAGTTTGATTCTCAATACCAATACGAGGATCACACTTTTTAGGTAATCTACAATGTTTTTTATACACATGAATCCTAAGATCAAATTTAGAATATGTGTGAGGCCTAAATCCTTTTCACTTGGACAATAAACATGGTTGGTTTTAGCTTACGAACTTAATAGAGAGAAAGAAAAAAAAGTTTTAATTGTTATACACTAATAATATAAAACATTTTTATGTTGTTATTTAATTAAAGTTTGCAACATAGATAAAATTAATCGACTCTCTCACTAATTAATCACTTAAAATGTCATGTATATCAAATAGTTTAATAAATGACAGTATTAACATCTTTACATTGTCCTTGCACAACAATCAAATTAAAAAAGAATGCCTTCTGTTGTTGACTTTTACGTACTGGCGATTCTTGTTTCTATTAAATATTGAA
>QANU01097637.1:85813-166690 GCA_003254905.1 Nissolia schottii
TCTTTTGAACTATGAAACTTAGTATTTATTATTTGTTTATAATAATAATAATTAAAATGTGTCATGTATATGCTTGAGCAACAAATGACATCTTTTTTGGTGGGGTTAGTGGGGTTTTGTTGTAAAATTTAATTGCATGGGTTCACATGTCTCCTTAACAAATTGGAAGGATATTCTCACTTTCCACCACACACACAACTCATAAAATATATATGACCCACAAACCATGCGTGAAACAGCTCAATTAGATACTCTCTCGTTTTGGTGAAATCGCTAATACAATTAATTAAAACCACACTTAATTATTATTATTATTATTATTATTATTATTATTATAATCACATCACATATATAATATTGTTGGAATATTTATCTCAATCTTTAGGTCAATCCCTCCTTGTTAACTAAGCAATATTTGCCATCTTTATCACTTTTTTGAGTTTTAGAAACAACACAAATTTGTGGATTGCGACTAAGTCAATCAAAGATTAATTAATTAATTAATTATATTATTTCTGGTTGAAACTGTGGAAAAAAAAAATGAAAATGATTTTGGGAATCTGTGTGATCATTGTTATAAACTACTATTCACTACTAAATTTAATTATAGCTTACTTTCCTTTCCTAATAATTTTTGCTTAATTTTACAGCTAGGGGCTTTCCCAGTTCAGGCCCTTCGAGGTACAATCAGCTGAGACAAATTGACCGAGAACTAGGAAACCACATGCAAAGTGGAACCTACTTAAGGCTAATTAATTTTCAATCTTTCTATTTTCTTTTCTATATATACCTTTTTAGGTGAAAAAAGCTAGCTTTGTTATCTATTCTGATCCGTACTAACTCATAGTTGATTTAAGTAGCATATGCTCATTTTTCTAAAGTGGTCTTGAGTTCAAATAAAATCAGTGTTAGAAAGGTCATGCCTTTTATAAAATCTTAAATGCTTGAATAAGTGTGTTTTCAAAAAAAGTAATCAATAATATTTTTATACAATTAAAAATTTAGGTTAAGCAGAAGACTTGTCCAAGTTAACCATGATAATTCTTTTGTCCGGTGTTGGTCCATCTTTACTTATAGGAACACAAAAATATTTTGTGACTAGCCGTTTAACGTTACGCGTGAACTCAATTACTATGAAAAGATTAACCATTATTATCGGCATAATCTAAGTTTATCGAGCGCAATTACAGAGGTGCTCACTAGGAAATCGAATTCAAATTATAGTGATGCATAAATAGAACTATGGAAGGCCTAGCAGTGTAATCAATATAATTTCATATATGAAGGTACCTTAAAAATAATCATCAAATTCGGAGAAGAATCAGATACAATTAATTAATTAATTACCTATGTATATGTCACTTTGGAAGACTATATATGCTGATCGCTGAGAGACTGAGAAGGTGCCAACTTTCATCATCATCCTGGGCATACAATTTTTTAAATGGAAAGAAAGTTTGAGCAAACATCTAGCTACATGAAAACAATACAAAACATTATTCAATAAGCAGTATAATATATGACCATTAAAGTAAAGAGTAAAAAAATTAAAAAATAGCACTTGCAGCCTACCTTGTGGCGCGTGGCATCACATTGCCTAGCTAAGAATGCACACATATACATCTAATTTAACATTTTAAATGAGAGACAATCGCTTTCAGGGATATAGTCTCCAAAGTCCATATAAAAAAATGGGTACAAAATTAATAAACAATGTAATCATTGTTAGTATAATATTCAAACTGTAGCACTAAAAAAAAAATAGAGACAACCAATAAAGATTGGGTGTCGAGTATAATTAGGTGAATTGCAATTCTGTGAGAAGACAAAGGTTTGAGCAGTAAAATTATCATTTGTAAGAGGTTTAACCATATAATTATTCTTGTTTGAAGAACTAATTTCACACTAAACAGGGAAAATATATGTAAAAATATCTAATGTTGAATTGGCTCAAGTGGATAGATCCTTGTTTTTATTATTAATATATGGATAAAGATCCTTTTATATTTAATATAAACGTAAGAGAATCATATTCTATACACAAAAAAAAGAATAAAGCGGGTAAGTGATACCAATTGTTGGGAGGAAAGCTGAAACTCAAAGGGGATTTAAACTAACATGCTAAGTGAGAAGCACAAAGTCGGTTATGCACTACATCTTGACCAAAAACTTTAAGAGATACATAAAGGGGATTAAACATCATATCATGACACAAAACTTTAATTCAATGGGTTAGTCTTTCAAATAATACTCTTTATTTAGTCCAAATTTTATCAATATGAAATTATTCTACATTTACAATTGAAATACGATAGAAACTAAAATCACTAATAATTAAATGGAAGGAACGTATCTTACTTCAACCGACCGTGTCCGTTAGTAGGAGCTTCAATTTATAATAGATCAACATATCATAAACTAGATTAATTAAAGTTTAGTGGACTCCGAATACCGGTAATACAGAAACAATAAAAAGATAAACAAGGAAAAGGGAAAAAAAAAAAAGAAGAGGGTAGAGGTGGAGAGAGGAGGAGAGATAAATAAATTAAAGAGCATAGAATCTAGGTGTATATATAAACACAACTTTGGAAATCTATACACAATCTGATCCAGCGATGCAATTATTCCTGGGGTGCTACTACCTAGCAACCAAGACCTTAAAAAAAGAGCATTGAAGATCTCTGATTTTTCCAGCAAATTAAGCTTTCTTCTCTACAAGTGGGAAAGAAGCACTTATAGTTCCTCCAAGATTTGCAAAAGCCACACCAACCTCTCTCTCAATCTCTCTGTCCCTCTCTAAGATAAGAGGATATGGATGGAAGTTCTTATAATTTTGGAGAGCCAAACATGGATCATAGAGGAAGTGGTTCTTCATCATCATCAAAGAAAGGAGGGAAGAAGAACAATCAAGAGAAGCAGCCAAAGCAACCACAAAGAGGACTTGGTGTTGCTCAATTGGAGAAGATTAGATTACATGGTCAAATTGCCACCTCCACCTATCATCCTTACCCTACTAATTTTAGCCATGTAATTGATTGATTTATTCTCTCTAATTTATTCTCCATGTATATACCCTTGACTTGGATTTAATTAATTTTGGAATTAATTGGAGTTTAATTGATTGATTTTGTTAATTTCATCATCATCATGAATTACTACATGCAGGAAGATCCAAGAGTGCAAGCACCATATACATCTTTGCCATCATCATCATCTTTTTCTTACTCATCTTCATCCACATCTTACTCATCCTCCTATGGCTTCCAACCCAACATTGTGGTATGTGTAAATCTTGACTTTTTCTTTGATTCCAATTAATTAGTTTTCATCACTTTTACTTGTACTATTTTTTTTCTGTTTACTTTGGACCATGCTTAGCTTAATATAACTCTTTTGTGATGAGTGAACATGCTCCACACATATTTGCACTATTGTCATTTGTCACAACTTAGTAACCATATATAAACTGCAAAATCAATATATGTGGGCTATGATTGTACCCAAAAGCAATCCAACAAGGGGTTTGTTTTTTCCAACTCCTAAATTGTAATTTTGAGGTAATGATATGACATGATATATTATCTTCTTACAATAATTGAAAGTAGTTCATATATCATAACCCTAGCAATGTTCTTTTGTTCTTTTTTGAATCTGAACTATCTCTCTATGTTTGGTTGAAATTGAAAGTGCAAAGAGTAGAATAGAACTAACCCTAAGTTATGTGGGATGACTTGTATGTTCTGCTGGCTAACAATCATCAAAATCATATAAATTGATTAGAAGAGTTTATACTATTAAGTTTCACATTGTTCAGAGATATGATCAATCTAACCCTGTTTAACTTCCAAGGTTGAGTTAAGCTTACTCAATTTTAAGAGATAAAATCTTTGAATTCACATGCATATTCCTAAATACAAGTAATAACTTATTTTGTTTCAAAACATGCTCATGAAGTAGTGTTAGTAATTTATATTGCAAGAGTGAGTGAGTATCTATTATCCTGAATTTTGGACAACATTGTTTGCTAGTACAGATGGGCCTACCAGAATATGAAAGAAGAAACATCAAATATGGAGATTCTCAACCAACTAATACACCAAGGTACTTAAATTTAATTAAAGCCTTCCTGCACTATTGGATCCATTGTCAAATGATAAGCAAATAACAATATCAATAGTGTAGTATATATTTATACACATGTTGGACTCTTTCTTTTTTATTTTCCTTTTATTTATTCCTCTGATGAGATCTTGTTGTATAATTATTTGTCATGATGGATTTCTATTAATTGCTGATCTGTGGAAATTCTTTTATCTCAAATTAAAACCAGATGGGAACATGCCAATGCCATCTTGGAGACACAACCCAACATGACTAGACCCTTACTTAACCTATATGTAAGGAATCTTTTCAACATCATGTATCTCATTAATTTGATAAATATTCCACTCATTAATTATAAATATCGTGCATCCAATAATTTAAAAAGCTCTCATTAATTATGTTTGTTTCTGTGTAATTAGGATTCACCACAACACATAGATACCAGGAAGCATAGAAGTGGTTCCATGGGATCAAGCAGCCAGAACTCTGAATCAAGTGACAATCAAGAACCAGATCTTGAGCTAAGGTTATCTCGTTGATACATATAAATGCCACTACTACAAGAAAGTGTGGTGTGATTCTAGTAATTGTAATGCTTTTTATGTACAACATTATCAGAATTGCAAAAAAAAGAAAAAGCACAATGAACAAGCCAATGTGTTTAGTTTGGTTTGAATTGAAGTTTCTCATCCCTAGATTATCATAGCCTTTTGTGTATGAGAAATGTTATCTGCATTCATTTTATACGAAATATCGTGCCAATTTACACTAGTGAATGATAGGTAAGTTACACGATATTCCATACAAAATGAGTACACATGACACAACTCTTTGTGTATTGAAAGATAGATTGACTCTTTTTTTTTAGTCTTTTTGTACGAAAAGAAAAATGCAAACTTCCTTAACACAAATTCCCAAAGAGAAGGAAAGTTTATTGCTATTCTGTGTACTTGTTTGTGTTAAGTTTATACTAGTTAGTAGCCTGAGCATCTTTCATGAATTCATCAGAATTTATCCTTTCGTTTACTGCTGAATTCAAATGGTACATGAAAGCAAGAAGGTGTTTATACTTATTTTCTTTTGAAAAATGTTAATTTTATTTATTTAATATGTAACATCGTGTTGATTCATACTCTATTCATCATTAGATGATATCCCAATAGAAGGTGAGTCTCATTTATATCTTATCTAATATTAAATAAAATATGAGTCGGCATAATAACCTAAATAAAATGTCTTAAGTTAAATGAGTTCAAATAATACAACTCTTATATTTTTTGGAATTCATGCATCCAACATTAGTAGTTTCAAATTGGTATGAGTAAGGATCATGACGGTAGATTTGATCAAATTAAATTGACTGTTCATAAGGATGTAGGGTGACTCGTTGGTTCATACTAGTTTCTCTATTCCCTTTAATTATATGGGTGAGATTAAGAACATTATTACTTGGGGACACTGAAGCTAATTCATCTACAAAAATAATTTTTTTCTAAAATATAGTTAATTATCATTACAAAGCTCCTCAAATAGACAGTATATTTTTGGGTTCCATTATCTAAACATCAAATAGTAACATCAATTGATAAAAATAAGAGAAAAAATGAATTTTTCTTTAACATTAATTGATATGATACTATTTTTAACCTTTGGATAGAAGAATCATTTTTACACCTTTGACTTCATCAAATTGCCCTCCTCGAATTTTGGCAAATCTGGCAAATAATTATTGCCATGCAACATTAATCACCTTTCAGAAAACCATTATTCCTCTTTCCAGAAAATGTGTTAGGTGGTTTAGTGGTAAGATTGCATTCTCCGAGGGTTAAGTCATGATGATAACTTTCAGCTGAGTTCACTTGGCATCAGAACTAAATTATTTATTTTGAATAAGAAAATTTAAGCACTATATCCTTGTTATATATAGATTGCTGCCTTCTACATTTGAATGTTTCTAAAGCAGTGTGTGCAATATTGTATGCCATAGAATTGAAATTTGAAATTAAGTGCCATGGGAGATTCTTTAGTCTTCTTTTTTGGAAAGATAAATGCTTAGGTGAAGTTTCTTATATCCATTGTATTTAATTTTAAAATCAAATAAGGGCATGTGAATAATATTTTTGTCGAAATGAATAATCTAAAAATTAAAATATGCACTTATAATTTCAATAAATATATCAACGTGTTATTATTTAATTAGAGAATTGATTGAAATAAATACATGAAACTTGATTAAGTTTCCTCCTTAGGTATAGATAATTCCTGGTAATCAAATTCCGTCAAAGATTCTCATTAATTTCACATCAAAGTCTGTTGTTAATTGTTATACTATATATACATGCCAGCAGCCAATGAGAAATTCATTTTGCACGTGTGAAAATGATCATTAAGATTAGGCAAATCAAAAGTAGGAAAAATAAATAATTAAAGCATGAAAAAGTCTTTAATTGACACTTCCACATTTGAAAGTTGCCAGTGGTTAATTGTTTCAAGATCTCTGACTAAGGCTCCTAGATGCCTTTCTAATTTTGGTTACTTTTTGTTTTCGCCATTTTGTGACTTTAATAAGTGAACCTTTAGGTTCTATTCTTTTTTTGTTATCTCCTTTTTAAATGTTTATAAACTTTTTACTGTGTATCATTCAAAGATATAAAAAGCAAATAATGGAGAATCTACTTTTAATTTTACTAAAAAATAAGACTAATAATTTTTACTCTACAGTAACAATGTCTTTTTTTGGTAACCTATATAGTAACAAGATCTAGCTAGTTTTGGTGATAATTATCAAGTCAGTATCATGAGAAGAGCAATTGATTTTACAGAAATCCTAGTTATTCGGATAGACATACGCATGAATACCCTCTTAAATTAAAGTTTACGACGATTCCATGTCAAGAAAGGTTTAAGATGTTGGATAAATATAATTAAATAATTTTATTTTATATCTTACATTTCCTTTATGTTAAAACTTTTTGACTTGAAGCATGGTCAAATTCTTAAAAATGAGGTTGCCACATCTTGGTATTTTTTTAGGGTCCATGATCAAATTTTACCCATCTTAGATTATAGAAACTCTTATATCATGCCAGATAAAGTTGCCAAAATTGACATCTTAGAAAATACTGAAAAAATAAAATAAAAACGTAAAATATAAAAATTGTAAAACAATTTAAATATGAGATCGTATGATCCAAATGATAATAGTGAGATCAGTTGAACTCTTCAAACTCGTAAAATCGCAAAATTTTAAATTTTAAATTGCAATTTCACTAACGTTGTCAAAAATCATATTTTTTAAAAACCTAAAGCTAATAAGTAGAGACAATTGAATAATTTTATACTCGAAGAGACTATTTTTGCAATTTACCGTGTTTAAAGCTAACAATGAATTAATCAACATCTAGGGGAAAATGACGGGAAAACAGCTGTATTAATTAGTGTCAATCAATGAAAAAGATTAATGATCAAGACAAACTAGTTAATAGAAATCACTCCAAGTGGGGTGCTACATGAATAATCATAACCGCTATTCCAATTGATATTGCAGTGCTAACGCTACATTTTGATTGTAACTAGACATATAAGTTATCATGCGAATGGATCTTCGCATGCAATTTTTTCATATGACATGGACATGTTAGATCTCATATCATTCATTGAGAATGTGTCATTAATATATAATATAAGTAATTAAAAAATTGATGATTAGAAATTTAACATAATCTTATCCCTGAAAGAAAATCACGAGATGGTTGTTTCTTCAGATATCACACTCATAACCAACATGGGTTGGTCTAAGTGGTAAGCGGCTTGGTATTGCTTAAGCAAGGTCCCGAGTTCGAGACCTTATGTACGCAGTTATCCCTGCTGGGAGACTCACCCGCCATAGCCAGGTGCGCGACCCGGGTCGACCCGAATTAGTCAAGGCGAAACCTTGGATACCGGGTAGGCAACCTTAAAAAAAAAAGATATCACACTCATGATTTGGAAAGAATCGTACGTTAAATTTGGCTCTCAACTTCAGCTATAATTTTGAAAAGATGCTGAAGGAAAATCCTTTGATGGATTGGAAATTATAACCGAAAAAGTGGAATATATATATATATATATATATATATATATATAGTTTCGCTTTTAAAAAAAATTATTATTCCAATATACGTTCCACGTGTCAAATATATCCAACCTAATATATAACACTAAAGAAAAATTCCCATAGTTTTTATCCAACAAAGAATTTTGCTAAAATGGAAATATTAGTTAATTAAAAAAAACTTATTCCATTAGTGTTTCATACAATTTTATGCAATATTTGGTAGTAATTTATAACTAACGCCTTAGTTGATTTAAATGCTCATTTTTTTTTCCAAGTAATGTCAATAGATAAAAATAGCAAAAATAGGATTAGGAGAACTTAGTTAGGTACATGACCTTATTCAAATGAAATTATTTCGGTTTTTTTTAAAAAAAAATAATTTAGATGAATTCAATACCAATAATCTTAATTATTAGGATTGTAATATTTTTTTAAATTCTTTGAAAGTTTACCATAATCACTCACTAAAATAGTTCTCATGTCAATAACAATAATCAAATTTGTATCATTTTGAAATACGTTCATATGAATAACAATTTGTAATCATGTATATTTGTAATATTCTAAATTCAAAGAAAAATTTATTATACAACTTTAGATGTAATTTACTCATTCTAATTCTTCAATTAAGAGTATGATAGAAAGAGTAATATGAAAAGTTTTGAATCGAATAGCTCATACTATAAAAACTGAATAGGCAAAGCCAATTTTCTAATTTTCCAAACACCCTTAATTATAAAAAGAACGAAACACACTTGCTTTAATAAAATTTAAATTTCAATGGTAAATCAAATCAAAGCAAATTTAATTCTGAAAACTTAAGCAAAAATCAATGCAAATTGTCAGTGCTGGTTGGCACATACATTTATTGGTCATATAAAGCAGTAAATAATAGCAACCATATTGATTCGATCAAAATCAAATCATAATAATTTTGATGTAAATTAATTAAGGAATCTGGTATGATACCCACATTACATAAAACACCAATCAGAAAATTAAGGAAACGGAAAAATACTGACAACTGATGATTTGAAAAGATACGTCTAGTTGGTTGGTAACATTTGCTTCTGACCAAAAAGTATACTGTTTGATTTGATCCTCATGTTTCTCTTCAAGTTAAAGTAGACTCAAATATGTATCAGTTTTTAGTCTAAAAAAAATGTTAAAAAGATATATTTTTCTTTTCGTACATAAAAGTTATATTCTTTGAGTATCCCTAGACTCTCTTAAATCTTTAGTCAACATTATTAGTTCCTTTAAAAATAAAACAAGCAAGTATATCCCCATCAAACTCAAATATATTAGTCTCTCTATTGATAAACAGTACTAATAGAATTTTGATCTTTGCAAAATGAATTCTTAATTACTTTATTATAGCAAATTGGTATATATACAAAGTTTTGTACAAAGTGCACACGTGTGCTGTGATTTCTATTAGTAACAGAATCACTAACTAATAATAGCTAACCATCCAAACTAACATAACTAACTGTCTTTGTGAGTTAAATGCAACAAATACCAAAAAATGGGACTATTTTTTTGTTTCCTCTATCCCCCCCTCCCCAAATTTGGCGTTGTTGAGGCTATTGAAAGATATTAAGAAAGTCAAGTTTGGAGTGAATGAAATTAAAGGTAGTGTAGTAACAAATTGGCTAGGATTTCGACTAACTGTAGCTTGGAAGACACACACAACAAGCGAATCAAACCACCTTGGGTCTTGTTTTAGACCAAATGGCAGTCCAGTTCTATGTGTTTCGTCCACTCATGATTGGTAGAACTGTGAGCAACCTGTATAACTAAACTGCTATCACAAAAAATAACAGCAGGTGTAGAGGGAGTAATACCAAAATTTGAGAGCAAGTAAGAAATTCATTGGATTTTATATGTGTTGGTGGCCAATGCACGGTATTGAGCTTCACAGGAGGAGTGTGACATAGTCGTTTGCTTCTTGGACTTCCAGCTACACCAAGATAAAATGTAAAATCTAGTTATGGATCGGCGAGTGTCAAGGCATCCAACCTAATCAGCATTACTAAATGCCTTCAACTTAAGCTCAAAAGATGAAGGGAAGAAAAGTCTAAGGCTACAAGAGCTCTTGATAAATCGCAAAACTCTGGTTGCAACTTGTTGCTGTGAGAAAGTTAGTGCAGACATGAACTTGTTAGCTAATTCACAACAAAGGACAAATTAGGCCATGTTGTTGTGAAGTGGATAAGTCTCCCTATCAAATGTTTATAAGCAGAGGGATCTTGTAGTGGTTCACCTTCATACTTAGACAATTTATGCGAGCTATTCATTGGAGTAGTCATAATTTTGCAACCAAGCAAGCCAACATCAAACAATATTTCTAAGGCATATTTTCTCTGTGAGAGAGATATCGCAAAGGCATTCCTAGCAATCTTAAGGCCAAGGAAAAATTTCAATTCACCGAGATCCTTGATCTTGAATTGGCCATCTAAAAAGGCCTTCATGTCATTAATCATTGGCAAGTCATGATCTCCTGCTAGAATAACATCATCCACATAAACCAACAATGCAGTGAATGAATCAACAACAGACTTGATGAATAAGGAGTGATTGGACATGGATTGTGCGAAGCCACATGCGAACCATTGTTTGTTGGCTTATTTCAACCCATACAAAGATTTCTGAAGGAGACAAACTTGATTGGGTTTAGTGCGATGAAATCCTTGTGGCAATTTTAAATAAACCTCTTTATTTAGTTCCTCGTGTACGAAAGCGTTGTTAACATCAAGTTAATGGAGAAACCACCCTTGGACAAATGCAATATAGAGCAACCATTTGATTGTGGTCAATTTTGCAACAAGACTAAGTGTGTCCAAATAATCTACTCCATGTGTTTTGAGTATGTCAAGCCTAGCCTTGTACCCCTCAATAAATCCATCAAACTTCAACTTAATTTTGTAAATCCACTTGGAACAACTAGCATGCATGTTTCACAGCATGGGAATAACAGGAAGGTTCTATGAGAGTGGAGATAGTAAGGCAGAAATGCCTATATGACAAGTAAGGATAGAAATAGGTCACGTCCGTCGAGAGCCTTTGGCCTGACCCATTTAAAAATTAGCCTAGCCAAGCCTTTTTAAAAATTAAGTAAGGCTCCGACTATTATAAAAGCCTCTTTAGTTAAAGAGGTCAAACCTAAGCTTCTCACAAAGCCTACAAGCTTGTTGGGTCAGACTGTTTGCAACCAACTTAATTCACATAAATTATTAAAAGATCAAACTTTGCAATCAAACCCAAGACACTAACGTAAGGAGTTGTTCACCACTACACCACAACAATTCGTTGATAACATGTTTCCTATTTTAGACAATCAACTCTTAGTTTTATCATATTTTAAAACCAAATTTAAAACCTAACTGTCTCTCAAACTCTCTCGTTCAACCTAAAAAATGTAAAAATGGCCCATCCACATCTTCTCCCATCATTTCCCCTAAACCTTCATTCTCTCATCCTTATCTCACTCACCATCTCATCCTTTCATGCTATCTCATCGAAGGGCCTCTACTTTCACCGCAACTACAACAACACCATCACCACCTTTGCCCGCACGGAGGAGGAGCCACACCGTCGTCACCACCACCGCCATTATTCAATGCCTTTGGAGGCAGCGGTGTTTGTTCCATATCCCTTTGTTTTTCCTTCCCCATTGGAGCAATATTTGAATGTTGGCCCAAATCAAGCATCATGCAACTCATCCTGAGATGGGTTTCAGTGACTGGCCTTTGATCTTTTGTGTGCCGCCACATCCATCAGTATTTTGCCTCTTCCGCCAGTGTGTCGTCGCATCTGACCTGAAGTTGTCTTTTCAATTTTTTTTAAAAAATTTGTTTGGTTTTAGTGTGTTCCTTTTTTAAGTGATTAATGGTTTTTTTTTTTTGTGTAATATCGTGATCCTTAATTTTCTTACGTTTGAATCTATATAATTTGCTCTAAAAATGAAGAGTGTTCCTCTCGATTTTGTTGTGTTTCTTCATATTTTCTTTAATATTCTTCATGATGCATGCTTTTTAATAGGCTTTAGGGTAGGCCAGCCTATGACAGGTCCTAGGCACAAACTCAGGCCAAAAAATTATTACACAGGCTTGACTTAGCCCATTTCCACCCCCAGTGGCAGAGTGGTATAAGACAACACATTATTGGGAGAATGACAAATGGAGATACATGAATGTTTAGCAACAGCGGAATTAGAATTGCTAGTTGTAGGGAGGGTAGGCTGCAGTGGTAGTCCCTGAGATGTGTGGGTGGATTCTCGAGTCTAGTAGATTTTCTAGGTGCTAGAATAGGTATAATGGATGAGGGTGCAAGTTGTTACAAGGGTGAGGCAGGGGAATTAGGTGGTTCAGGAATGAGAATGATAGGAGGAGGTGGTAACACATGGGTATCATCTGAGATAGATGAATCATGATGGTAAGTGGGGAAAATGACTGAGTGTTGGGAAGGTGAGGTAGGGTGTTGGATTGATTGATATGAAAAGAAATTCTCATAGAAAATGACATTTTTACTAAGGAAGATCTCTCTCGAAGTTAGATTGTATAGAAGGAAGCCCTTAGTACCATATCTATATCCAACAAAAATACAATTCCTGGCCTTGCTGTCAAATTTAGATCTATGCTTATGTAAGGAAAAAAAGCATAGCCTACGCTACCATAAACTCTTAGGGAAAGTAAGGTTAGGCTCTTTGTTGGGGTGACAGTTGGTGTAAGAAAGCAGAAGCAACCTATTAATAAGAAATACAACATGCATGACAACAAATAACCAACAGTTGGGCAGCAAATTGGCTTGAAACAATAAGTATATAATAACATTCATGATATGTTGGTGTTTCCTCTCAACAATGGCATTTTGTTGAAGGGTTTTAACACATGAAATTTGATGAACTATTTTTGTCACTTGATAAAAGTCCTTAAAGATGAATTCAAGTCCATTATCCGATCAAATTGTTTTAATTGTTATGTCAAATTTGGTGTCAATCAATTGAACAAATGATTTAAGGCATTTGGAGGCTTCCAATTTTGCTTTTAACATGTAAACCCAAGTGCGTCTACTCTTATCATCAAATAATGTTAAAAAGTGCGTGTAACCTTGAATGGATAGAATATGGATTGGTCCCTAAATGTCAATATGAAGCAAATCAAAGATATTAGCAGAAACAGAATTGTTTAAAGCATATGACAAAGATTTCTGTTTAGCATAATAGCAAATATCACAAGGCATAACAAAATTAGAAGAATGGTAACAAGTTTTTTTTTTTTTTATAAAAAACTTTGATATCTTTGCAAAATGAATTCTCAATTACTTCATCATAGCAGATTGCTATAAAGTTCTGTACACAGCACATGTGTGCTGTGATTCCTACAAGTAACATAATCACTAACTAATAATAACTACCCATCCTAACTAACATAACTAACTGCTTCTATGAGTTAAATACAACAAATATAAAAAAAAGGACTATTTTGGATTTGTTTTCTCTATTAATAAAATAAAATAGGACAAATGGTCTTGAAGATTGATAAATGATTCGAATTGATCCCTAATGAAAAAAAATAATTATGGATTAATTTGTCCTATATTTTTTTTAGATAAGTGTTGCAAGTTTTTTCATTAAGACGATCCAAAACGAACAAAGAAGTACAAAATGGTAATTGTAACCCACCAAGACTAAACAAATGTTCGGTTAGAACGGGTCGAACCTAATCTAAACCTCCATAAGGAAAACTCAGTAGAACAACCTCTTGAATTTTTCAGGAAAGAAAATTAAAATACTCAACTCGAGTCTATTTAAGGACATATTTCTTTGTATCATAGATGAATTTGAACTATTTATTAAACAATGGACTAATGTGTTCAACGATTGGAATTAGCATAACCTCATTAAAAGTATTTTTTTAAAAAGATCAATTTGTCTAACACAAAATTTAAGAACTAATTTGAGAATTTTTTTTTAATTGTAGGACCAAAAGCCTGAAACACGAGTTTTTTACTCTTTTGCCCCTGCTACAGGAACTAATTACCAAAATAGTCCCGTTTTAAAACATATAGCAGGACTACCCCTTTCTGCTGACGTGGCAGGATTCGCCAACGCGTTGGCGAATTTGGGTCAATTTTTTTTTTAAAAATTTGTTCAATAAAAATATAAGCAAATATTCATATATGTGGTATGTTAGCACATGGTGAACGTGGAATTCAATATCTGTGAAAATCATGGGTTCTCGGGTAAGCTACAAAAATTTTAAAAATAATCTTGCAAAAAGGTCACGACGCTCTTTATCGTGTGCGGGGGGAGGGGGGAATCCATCAATTTGGCCTTCGAAGGGCCCAACCGGCTTGGACTCATGCGCGCGAGCCCAACTCTCTTCTCAACTCTTTTTACCAAAACAACAACTACTAAAAGTATATAAACAAATCATGCTAAGAGTAAACAAATGCATTGGTTAGATCACAAACCTTTTAAGTGTTTATATACCTTTAGTAGTTGTTGTTTTGGTAAAAAGAGTTGAGAAGGGAGTTGGGCTCGCGCGCATGAGTCCAAGCCGGTTGGGCCAAAGGCCAAACCGATGGATTCCCCCCGTGAGCACGATAAAGAGCGTCCAGGCCTTTTTGCAATATTATTTTTAGAATTTTTGTAGCTTACTCGAGAACCCATGATTTTCACAGATATTGAATTACACGTCCACCATGTGCTAACATACCACATATATAAATATTTGCTTATATTTTTATTAAATAAATTTTAAAAAAAAATTGACCCAAATTCGCCAAACGCGTTGGCGAATCCTGCCACGTCAGCAGAAAGGGGGGTAGTCCTGCAATATGTTTTAAAACGGGACTATTTTGGTAATTAGTTCTTGTAGCAGGAGCAACAGAGTAAAAAACTCCCTGAAACACAAAAGAGAAACTAACCAAACACCTTAGGCGAAGCTAGACTAGAAACATCCTCTCTGGAAACATATCCAAGGCTAACATGCCAAGAAGCTGAGAATGTCCCAATTAAGTTTGCAAAAAATGCCAATAAATTAACTCAAGTAGCACATTCTTTGGCCTTAAGTGACTGACTAGGGGCTGATGAGGTATGGATCAAGGGTTCAATTCCTGTTTACCCTCATTCACCCCTAGTAAATGGATGAAAACCAAGAGATCAAGCCATGGTAATGGTAAGAGCATAAGACACCCCCTAAACCTTGACAATGATCATAGAGCGACAATGATCATGCAACTATTGAATGAAATTTTGAGTTAGTTTAAAAAAGACTTTATATTGTTGAATTTATGGGTCCTGAGAGTGTTTCAAAGACCCAACAAAATATTAATTCCTATCAACAAATGAGGTTATCTGTGTGACTCTCCCTCATCTCCACATAACAACTTAATTTGTTATTTTGACATATGAAATGATGTAGACACTTTGTCACCTCTCTCACGACAAATCATAGAGATAATTAATATATGAACAATATTTTTGGACTAGAAAAAAAATGGAACCAAAACTGAAGAAATTTTTTAATAAGAACTAAAAGCAAAACTATGTCATATGGACCAAAAAAAGCCTTATTATAGCCATTTCTCACCATATTTGACCTATCTGGTTATATGCTTCTGCAATTATGTCTTGAAAAGAAACTCTATACGAGTGGTCTCGTTTTCAAAAAAAAAAAAAAAATGAGGAGATCTCAACCAAGGCATAATTAAGTGAGTTTGTATGTTTAATTAATTTCACGGTGTTTCAATAATAAAATTAAAAAAGCAAAACAATGTGAGATTAATTGAACATAAAAACTCATATATATTAAGAATTTGCCCAAAAAGGAAAAACTAGTGAGGGTTCCCAAGCATCGCATGTTTTGGAGTTACAAAGGCTTGTCAATGAATATGGCTACAAATATGTGCCACAAATATCTAAGGTGGATGTTTAAATTGGCTTAAAACGATTTGCTATTTTGGCAAATGCCTTAACCATACCAATGGTTTACATTGGATACCACGTGAAGTAGCTAGCGTTAGACTACCTAACCTAATTAATTAATGAACATAAACTACAAACACCAACATCATTAGGCATTAATCATCCCCGAAATTAAAATAAATAAATAAATCCTCAACTAAGTATCAAACAAAATTAACATCCTTATCCAGCAAAACTAACAATGGCACCTAGTTTGAACAAGGTTCTTTTCATCCTCACTCTCTTGTTATTCCTCGCCGTGGTGGATGCCAAACACAAGAAGCACAAACACAAATCTTATCACCACAAAAGCAATCACAAGTCCAAAATTACCTCTTTCGAATTCCCCGGATTCCGATTCCCCTTCCCTATTTTCGGAGGCGACCGCGACGCCAAATATGTCGATGAACCATTGCTTCGTGGAGGCGGCAATATCGACGAATACAAGCCTCCAAGAGGCAATGATATCGACGAACCGAATCCTCCAAGAGGCGGCGGTCCGATAAATGGTGACAATAATATTGGAAATGGTAACATTGATGAGGGAGTTGCAAAGCCTGATTTTGAGACAGATTTCAAAGGGAGTTGGGAGATTCTTTCGGAGAATTCGGGTGTATCTGCAATGCAGATCAATTTGATGCCAAATAACAAGATCATGGTCTATGATGCAACCGTTTACCGTACATCTAGGCTCAAGTATCCAGATGGGATGCCTTGTGTTCCTTTCACGGATGACATTACCAAAGAAACGAAACAAGATTGTTTTGCCCATTCAATGGAATACGACCTTGAGACAAATCAAGCAAGGCCACTCAAGGTTTGTTAGTCTTTCGCACTTTTTGAAGTGCAACATTGAATATGTTCAAGATTACGTATAAATTATAATGACAATTCCAGCATTTTACTTAGGATGTGGTTTGAAGTATATTTATCATAAGGTTCTAAAAGAAAAATATTTGAAACTCCTATTTTTTATTCTAACTTATCTTTTTATTCATCTTATGTGTATATTTGTCAAAATTTAAACTCATGCCGCTAATTTCAATTTTGGATTTTGACTTGTGTACATATACACAAGATGAATAAGAGAATAATTTAAGTTAAAAAGTAAAATTCTCGAATGCTTTTTAGGTCCAATAATTAAGTAAGAATTTCTCAAAGGGTACGACAATTTTTTTTAAAATAGTATTGTTATTAGTGTTTTAGATATGACTAACAAGATGTTGGACAAATGATAAGTAATTTGATTTCTTGCTAGGATGATGAGACAAGTTCTATTTTAAATAAACACCCTTGTTGAAAGGGGTGTAATGTTCTATCTCTCAACAACTCGAGGAACAATCTTTCTCACAATTTTGTGAAATCTCAAATTACGTGCACCTGCCAAAACAATACCTACATCATTATGGATTTAAAAAAATATATCATTTGGCATCCGAAAATTTCTCACGACATTATGACATATGAGTTGATTGAATTAATGCATGACATTATAGTTAACATTTTCTTCTACCAAAATAAAACATTAACCTCCTCCTCCTTCTTCTTCTTTCTGCAGGTAACGGTGGATCCATGGTGCTCATGTGGAGGGCTTGCACCTGATGGTACCCTCGTGAGTTCTGGCGGTTTCCGAGATGGAGCAAGAACCATCAGATACCTTGGGGGACCTACTTGCCAAAAAGACTGTGATTGGAGGGAATATAATGATGCATTGATGGATGATAGATGGTACGTACGTATATATGTACGGTATTTATTTTATTCTTTTTTATATTGTATACGGTATTTATACCGTATATATAATGCATAGTCACGTACCATAAAGACATATAACATATCAAATGCTCAAATACAATTGTTGGAGAAATATACGTAATTTCAAAATATATACATACATATATATATAGATATTAAACTTTTATCTACCGACAATTTAAAGTATTTTTACACTGTCAACTAATTAAATATTGTGATTTTCTCTTTCACTCATTCAAAAGTCATATATATCAAAATGATTTGATTGGATGACATTGTCAATGTTAGTGAATAGAAATTAAACTCATATATATATATATATATATATATAACGAATTCCGTATAGCGTACATGGTCAAAACTCAACACACACCCAACTTTGATTTCCGTCAAATCCGGACTTGACCTCAACTACGTTGATTTTACTTTTCTCCAATTGTCAACTGCCGCGTATCTTTAGTGCATGTTTCGTTCAGTTCCCTATCGTGCTGTATAGCACTATTGGTCTCATAATTACTGTTGATTATTTAAAAAAGAACAGTGTTAAATGGTTCAACAAATCATCTGCCCAACTAGCTCGACAAAACCATCAGACGGTGGTTATTAAAAGTTAAAAAAATAAACAATAAAAACAAAATGTCTAAACTAAATGAAAGGATAAAATTTGTTGAGATATATAATTGTGTTGAGACAAAAACCATTTTTCTGTAGAAAAAGGACAACGAAATTTAAAAAGGTTTTGGCTTGCATTTAAGAGCGTCAATGTTATATAATCCGCAAACGCTATATAATTTTTAAAAAAAAAATTGCCAAAATTTTTGACAAAAATTATTATAATTCAAAGCAATTAAGTAATTCATTTAAAATTAATAAATATGCCACTTCATTCTGACAAAGTTTTTGACCTTCCAATATATATTTTCTTACATATTTTATCTAATTACTTAATTTCCTATCTAATAGGGTTGTAGATCATGCATCACTAATTGGTTCCTCTCATCCTATGCTAGGTATGGAACTCAAACAATCCTTCCAACAGGAAACTTCATTGTGATAGGAGGCCGCAGATCTTTCAGCTATGAGTTCCTCCCAACAAAAGAAGGTCAAACCATTGACAGGCCCTACTTCTTCCCATTCCTCTACGAGACCTCCGACATTGATGAGAACAACCTCTACCCTATTGTTCACCTCTCCACCGATGGAAACCTCTTCATTTTCTCCAACAACCGCTCCCTCCTTCTCAGCCCTACTACTCACAAGGTCATTCGCACCTTCCCAGTCCTCCCTGGCGGCTCTCGAAACTACCCGGCCTCTGGCATGTCTGCCCTCCTCCCCATAGATCTCAACAATATCTCTGATGCTGCCATCAAGGCAGAGGTGCTCATATGTGGAGGCAACGCCCCTGACGCATTTTACAAGGCCGAAACTAAGAAAATGTTTAACCCAGCCCTCCAAGATTGCGGCAGGTTGGTGATCACAGATCCTAACCCTGATTGGGACATGGAAAATATGCCTTCAAGGAGGACCATGGGAGACGCCTTGGTACTCCCCAATGGACAAATCTTGTTCATCAATGGCGCTCAAGTGGGCACAGCCGCGTGGTGGGATGCTGACGATCCGAACCTAACTCCGGTGCTATATAGCCCGGAGAAGGCTAAAAATGAGAGGTGTAAAGAAATGAACCCTACAAAGATTGCAAGAATGTACCACTCAACCTCAGCAGTTATTCCCAATGGTAAGATTTGGGTGGCTGGTAGCAACACTCATGACACTTATAAAGATGTGGATAGGTTCCCAACTGAAACTAGGGTTGAAGGATTTTCTCCTCCTTATCTAGACCCTAAGTTCGACAAGTTTAGACCCCTAATTGTTGAGGATGCCTCAGAGAAGAATTTGATGTACGGAACGAACTTTGTGACGATTTTTTCGGTTCAGAGAGGGAGACACTTGAAGAAGAATGACATTAAGGTCACCATGTACTTCCCACCTTTTACCACTCATGGGGTGTCTATGAGCCAAAGGCTTTTGATTCTCAAGAACGTGGGTTTTGTTAAAGATCCTAAAGGGGTTTTCAAGGTTACTTTGGTGGCCCCACCATCCGGTGAGGTTGCTCCGCCGGGGTACTACTTGCTATTTGTTGTCCACCGTGGGGTGCCTAGCAAGGGAATGTGGGTGCACATCCAAAAGTAGGGTATGTATGGGATGCTTGTGAATAATTTTGTTGTAGGTAAATTTTTGTAATATATGTTGGAGTTTCTCATTTTTTTAATATAGCGAAAATGGTTGTAAATAGTTGTGTACAAGTTACAATGTTATTGTTTTAGTTCCTTCACAAGATTCGTCCAACTTGTACAAGAGATTTGTGATGTATTGGAGGAACTAATTCATTGTTGTATGTGTGATAAATTAAGATAAAGATACAGTAAGCAAGAAGAGTAAAATTACCATTTTACCCTAAAAAACTATGTAATTATCATTTTTTTCTCTTGATGTTTAGAATTAATTCTAGAATTGCTAATGAGGCATAATTCAATGGTATATGAGTCATTCTTTTGTACTCCGCGGAGGAAACTTTTTCGTGCTCCACATTGTCCATCAGCAATTAATTATTCTTAGAAGAAGAAAAATCAATGGAGAGACGAAAAATTTAATGGTATAGATTGCATTGTGGAGTAAATATGTATTTACCCCTAGTGCACAAAAGAATTTTTCATTGTATATTCTCTAGTCACTGAGTCCGAAGAATTGTTATCTTCGGGTTGGATAGAGAGACTTTTGTATAAACACAAGTCTATTATTTCATTTTTTGACATATTTATAATAAAAGTATATCCCACAAATTTTATCCAAGACATACTTGCTTATTTGTGTGTCTCATTAACTTTATTGTAAGTGTACGACTAAAGATGAGATGAGAGTTTGTGTCTAGCCAAACAAAAATTTTGCTGTCTACGCCACAGTAGAGAGTAGGATGACAAAAATTTAGTCTACCCAATGCTTTCAGGAAAATTTACCCAAAAAAATATAGAAAATAGATCATTCCTACAATGAACCAATTGCAAAGTTGTTTCCCAAATAAACTAATTTTCTTATAAAGGGAGTCAATTTAAATCGACTCCCGTGTAAGTAATAATTAATTTTTTTAAAAAAAAGTAGGAGTTGAATTAAATCGACTCTTGCGTAAAAAAATATTAATTTTTTTAAGTCAATTTAAATCGACTCCTATGTATTATGTCCAAAATCAAATCTATAAATAGAGGTGCATGCTCATTTGTAGTGTGTACCAAGGTTTAGGTTTTTTTGTGTGAATTAGAGGAAAAAAATGAGAGAGGGGTTAGCAGAGATTTTAGTGTTTTATAATTATAAGAAAAAAAAAAAGAACAAGACGGAATTGCTATAGATGACTTGTTATGTATTGTTCCATGATATGCCTATTTACAGATGCCTTTTATGGATAATTTGTTACTTTTTATGTCATTTTTTGTTAAGTTGTTGTTAATAAGTTTATTCTTTATTCATACCTAAAAAAATTAGTCATAAAGAAATAACAAACTCAACAAAATGAATCTCACAATAAAGTAACATACGTAAAATTACAAAATAATATGCATAACTAAAATAACCCTAAATTATCTATTTGCGGCATTGTGGTGTCGACCTTCAAGGACATGGTATTTTCCTCCTGTGTGGCACGCCGACGTGCGCCTCGGATGACTCGAGCGGCGTGGATGCTATTGTGGAGCTCCCCCTAAGCCCTGTTTTCACCTTGTGATGAGTCTGACAGAGAAGACGTTGTCTGCTCCAAGGCAACAAGAAGATCCCGCTCCATGGCAGTCGTGTCTGGGGGAGAGTGGAGTGCTGGGCCTGAGGGGGGATGTCAGCAAGAATTGTTGAACTAGCTCCACATCCTTGTTGGTGCCTAAGAACTTGTCCTCCCATAGTGGTGCACCCGACTTCTACAACTGAGGTTGATAGATGCCGCCTACTGGAGTCTATGGCTTAGGCGATATAACCCTGCCTAAAGTCAGTCTAGTGTCAACTTGACCAGATTAGGTCTCAGGCCATGGCCCTGAAGCATACAATGTCGATGCAGCGACAAATCCGAGATATAGCTCATGGTACTGCCAAAACCCCACCGTTACCTCCCCCACTGCATAATAACTGCTAGAAGCACCACCATACTGAGCAAGGTGACTGCTAGAAGCACCACCATACTCTACAAGGTGACTACTAGAATCCCCATCCATCGGTTGGGTCGACTCATCATCCTAGTCGGCATTCGCATGTGCTTGCTGCTGGAGGGGGTTGTTATCCACAAGAATATCAAAGTCCCCAAATATGAAGTAGTAATCATCATGGTCTTCGTACTGGCCCTTGGAAGCACTTGTCTCTCCCCTCCTCATAACAGATAGTGTACATCAGTTAGGAGCGAGAGTAGGAATTGCAACTAGAGTCTAGGGGTGGTGCTGGGAGAGCCTCGTAGGGAACNTGTAGAAAGGATATATTAATTAAACACGAGGGCAAAACCATTGCGAAAAAGCTTTCATCAGGAACATCGCCTGACAACTCCATCAGTGTTGGCTCAATAACTTTGGGAGTAAACCATAGAAACCTTTGTGTTGAGTCCTCGTACCACTGAAAGTACTGGAGGGAAGGTCTGGAGTCTACAATAAGAGAGTACAGTACTACTTTATTTGCGTGAGTATATAATGCCTTATGTCATCTCGCATGAAATACACGCCGGTCGATCCCCTCATCCCCCTTCGCATCCTTCGTGTGCAGCTGGTCAATGTCAATCGAGAGCCAAGGTATCCATTGGGCACCACCAAACTGTCAAACCAAACGGTCTATGTGGCGCCACTCAATGACAACAATACAGATAAAGGCAGTATTTGATGCTTATATCACCTACTCTTCGTGTGCCCACCCAGGAATTGCCACATGAACAACTAGCTTGTTATGCAACGTCCAAATAAACTGCAATATAAAAATAAAACATATTTTAGACTCAACCAAAAACCAACGTGAAAACATAGAAAGGTAATTTCTTTGACTTATTATCCCGTATACACCAAGCTGGTCAAGTTGACCAGGATAATTTATCTGTCGATCTTCCTTCGATGGCTTGGTACTCATCTTACCATAATGCCATTTGCACAACAAAAATAAAATTTCATGTTACAAATCAATAATTCAAATAAATTACTATTCATCAACTAATAAAATAAAACTAAAATTTTTATCATACGTACCCTGCAGCCAACAAGAACGTAATATGTCCACTAGGACGAGCTAGTTTGGGCATTCTCATCCAAGGCCATATGTGTAGCATCCCAGTATAACCTCCAAACTCAATCACAGTGAATTTGGTTGCACGAAACAACTCTCAATACAGTTGTGCCAGGACAGTTGGCCCCAGCTATATGTCCCCGTCTCCGCCAAGTCTTTAAGCAGCAAGAGAAACTTCAGGTGCATCCGGTTCCCCGATTTGTCACACAAGAGGAACCCTTTGAGCATGAATAGAATGTATGCCCGGATGCACTGCAGAATCATCAGCTGGTTTGCCTACTGATCGGTCAAACGAAGGTACATGCATTGGGCCCACTTAAGGTGGACAGTAGATCCCTTTATGGACTGCTATAAGGGACTTTCTCCAAGCATCTCCTCACACAACGCCCACTAGCTCCTACCTTCGAAGTGAGTCACATGATCTCCAGTTCATCCGGTAACAGCTCGACCTTCAACGAGAAAGCCGAGTATCACTGCAACGTCTTGCAGTATGGCCGTGCAATCTCCAAATGGTAGAGGGAAAGTGTAGCTCTTAAGATGTCACCTCTCTACAAGGGCACTGACTAATGCCCTGTTGTACTGGAATGTTGGCATGATGCGCACAACATCCCAGAATTTGGCACCCACTAGTCCCTACTCCATTAGTGGATGAGACTCATGAAAATTTGTGTATTGTCGAGACTCCAACACACGAGCCTACAAAATTACATAAAAAAAGGGTATTCAGACTAATTGCGCTCATAAAAAATGACTCAAAATAAAATTATAAAATACGATAACACATGTTGCAAAATTAGTTTCTTTTATAGTGAAATCCATAAATTAATCAACAACTATAGCATTCAAGTTCCTAAAAACTCTATTGATCTAACATACACATTATCAATTTAGAATAACTTTACATATACCTTATTAATGTACAATAACTCTATAGGTCTAACATTCGAATACAATAAAATACTCTATCTTAGCAATCTACCCAAAAAAATTATGTATACCTTATCAATCTACAATAACTCTATAGATATAACATTCAAGTTCAATAAAATACTCATTCAATAACAATGTTTTATCAATCCACCAAACCATTTATCTATAAATCTATACTACCATTTTTGACCTACGCTAACATAACCTTTGTCTTATCAATCTATCAAATATTTTAATTATAAATCTATAAATTTAACATTGAAGACATTTCATCAAACACTTCACTTGCACTAAAAGTTTTCATAATTTCTACAACGCTAGCATAAATAGAAACACAAAAACGTTGTGGTAAAATTATCTATGTACTTGGATGCTCACTCGAGGTTGGATGTGGTTGACCCCGTTCAGACGCATCAAATTTGCACCTTCCATTGCACTACGAACCAAAAATTTAACCCTGCAAGATTTCTAGAGAGAGAATAGGGTTGCTCATGAGTTGGATTAGATTCAATCCGACCGACAAGCCTATCTGGCCAACCAATTTCACAGGAGGATCGGTCAGATCAGATTTCAACTTTTCAACTACGCTATCCAATCTGATCGAATCTAATAGTAAACAGATCGGATTGGGTCGGATTGGTGGTTAGCCGTTTATTTTTATAAAAAATTGGAAAAAGTGTCCCATAATTCAAATTTCAAAATTCAGTTCACTACACATAAAAAGCAAATAAATATAAATATCTATTGTCTCATGATGACTACAAATATCATGTCCCCAAAAAAAAAAAAATCCAAACATTGTCCCATAAAAACCTATGTTAAAAACTAATACAAACAAAGCATAGTGTAGTTCCATCTCAAATTTATCCTCAAGAGTGGCTCCATCTGCCATCACAGTTGCCACTACTTCAAAATCCAATATGCTATGTCCTAAAGTAAATGAACATCTTTTAAAATTTATCTTAACAATATAATATGCCTTCCATCCAATGTTTTTGCACATGCTTTGAACATATGTAGCAGTAGAAATAACACACACAATAATGCCTATTTACACATCAAGGCTCAATTTGACTTAGAACAATTGTAAAACAAAAACGTTAATCTAAGTGCACTACAGAATTGTAAAACATAGCCTCAAACAGTACTAGTGAATTGCAGAATCCTAACCCACCAATAATACACAAATCTCAAATCACACATTTGCAAATATTAAAAAAAAAAAGATTTTGCAACTGAAAATTCAACACATATTTACAAGTAATTACCTCATGGCTCAGCTAATAACTGTTGGAATAAAGTTTCATCAAACTCAAATGCTTCAACTTCTGAAATTTCATTCATGTCTACGTCTAACAAAAGAAGACAAGAAACAATAATTTAGTTAGAGATAAAATAACAAAGTAAAAGCCTTAACCAAAAATTCAAAATAAAATTATATAATTATACCTTGTTCATGTACCTGTGGAGGAGACATCCCCTTCTTAGATTTAGAGCCTTGACGCCTTAACCAATTTTGCGTGCAAATCAAAGCCTCCACTGTGGTGTCAACTAATGCACTACGTGAAGGATCAATCACATGACCTCCCGCACTAAAAGTAGACTCAGATGATATTGTAGACACCGGAATGACCAATACATCTCTAGCTATGCGAGATAGAATGTTATACTTCTCTGTCTTCAAACTCCACCATTTCAACATATCAAATTCTTTACCACCTTTCTCAATCTCATCTTCCAAATATCTCTCCAACTCATGCTTTTTTAACGTGCCTTGTTTTTGTTTCACCCTCAGTCTATACCTATCTTTAACACTAGTAGCAATAGTAGTAATACTATCAACAGTAGTAATAGCACTTCCAGTTGAGACTTTGATCCACCACCAATACTACTACTAGCATCATCGTCAATGACATTCATTTTTTAATATTGTTCAACCAACTTCTCCATCAAGTCTTTCAACTTCATCAATATGTCATTAGCCCAAATCACTTGACCATTTGAGAGCATCTCAGTCAAACAAAACTCTACATAATCCAATTTGTACCTTGGATCAAGAACCAATGCCACTAGCGAAAGATAGTTTAAACTATCATGAACATCTCAATATTTATCAAACTTTTCCTTCATGCTATATGCCATATTTTTCAAGACTTGGTCCTCCCCTAGACACCAATTAACCAAAGTACTTTGAATTGCAAACATTCTATGAAAGAAAAGATTTGAAGTAGGATGTAATGAAGGGGAAAAACAAAGTATAGCATCATAAAAAATTTGCAAGAACTTAACAAAGATTCGTGCACGCTTCCAGTCATCATGATTAGGAGGTCCTTTCTCAATCTCTTCACCATTGGGATTAAGCGGTAAAACAATTTCCTCAAGAGCACTAACAAATGTATGATATAAATGTCCAAGGCGTTCAAAAGCAATCTCAAACTTCTCAGCCACTTTCAACATCATGTATGTTGAATTCCATCTAGTAGGCACATCTAAAACTAGTTTTTGTGTACTAGTTATGTTAAACTCTTTAACATATTACTCAAAAGCCTTCAATATAGATGAGAAGACCTCACATATTTACAAGCGGCCCTAATTTTCAATATAGAGATATCTAGTTCCTTCAATCATTCACCAACAATAAGATTCAAAATATGTGCAGCACACTTCATATGCACGGATTTCCCATTAAGCATGGTGGAACCACCCCAATGACTCAAACCCCCTAGCAAATAAGATATAACAACGTTATTTGCGCTAACATTATCCATAGTCATACAAGAAATCTTTGAAATGCCCCACTCTTTCATGCAACTCTCTAGTGCTTTCCCAATGGTATCACCCTTGTGATCTCCA
Source organism: Nissolia schottii (assembly GCA_003254905.1). NCBI lineage: Eukaryota > Viridiplantae > Streptophyta > Magnoliopsida > Fabales > Fabaceae > Nissolia > Nissolia schottii. Next base: position 112,813 of record QANU01097637.1, read on the forward strand.
ATTGTAGCAAAATTAAGATTTTTCTTTTGCAACACCTAAGCTTCATCAATGTAATGAGTAGTCATACAAATGTAATTTAAGTTATGAATTGAGGTCCATGTGTCAGTTGTGAAAGAAACTATTTGTTGGTTCATTAACAATATGGACTTCAATTTAGTTTTCTCTTATTCAAACAACTCCCTTACGTCTCTAGCAATTGTTGAACGATTACGGACCTTAAATCATGGGGATGCAATACTCATAAATTCCCTAAATTCAGGATGATCCACAAATCTAAAGGGAATCTCCATAATAGCTATCATTTTAGCTAGTGCAAGCTTAGTTTTTTTCTTGGCTAAATTCTGCAAGCTTCAATGAAATAGTCAAATCATCACTTGATTTCCCCAAACCAAAGTTTTTTGTTTTTTATCAACTCCTTGATTCTCTGGGTTCTTATCACAAATTTTAAAATTCCTATTAAGGTTTGAATTGGCACTCATTTTGGCATTACTATAAACATATTCTATCCCACAATGTTTGCATATTGTTTTTTGTTTTTTAACATCCCTAGTAAAATTTTTCCAACACTCTTCAGTGAGTCTTTGTTTAGTTACCTTCGTTGGATCATTGTCTTCATCTTCCCTTAATGGCTCCGGTGCAGGTGTAGGTGCAGGTGCAGAGGCAGCCTCCATTCCCCTACTGTCGTTGAATTTGGGGGCTGCTCATTGTTCGGAGATATTGATGGAGGAGTAGGATCATTCCTAACATGACTGCTTCTGTCCATTGTAAAAAAGTGCTACATGACAAAAATTAAGGGAAACATTAATCCAAAAGTTAAGAAAGCAAAGCATATAGTACATGACAAGATGGATAAAAAGAACAACGATGCTTATTGCAAAACACAATACTTTGTTTCCTAATAATGGTTAAAAATATTTGAGCTCCCCAATTAAATGCAAATGAATTAAAAATGGGCAGGCCAGAGCAACAAACACACATATGATGGCAGCACTTAAGTACACAAATGGTCAAAACCGCGTAGTAATTAAATTGCAGGTGAAGAACTAGCAAACCCTAGCAAAATTAGAAATTGATTGGAAGAGAACTCACCAGTCACCATGACGAAGATGAGATATGAGAGATGAGAGAGCTAAGTACAGTGGCAGGAGTGAGCGGAGATGAGAGAACTGAGAGGGAGTCGAGTGCCAGAGTGAGAGGAGATAAGAGAACTGCAAGAGAGCCAACAGACGGAGGTGGTGAGAGAGCAGGCAGATGGAGGCGGTGAGTGACGAGATGAGATAACTGAGTTTGAGAGGGAAAGACGCTAGATGCTGGTAAGGTGAGAGTGAGGGTCTGAGGGAGAGGGAGAGAAAACATGAGACGAAGGTCACAGAGAGTGAGATGACGGTGAGGTGAGAGTGACGAGTGAGGGTCTGAAGGAGAGGGAGAGGGAGAGCCAGAAGAAGAAACGACATAACGATAAGAGAGAGCTCTTAGCTCTAAGTGAGGGACAGAGTGAGATGAATAATTAGGGAATTAGGGATTTAGGAATTTTTACGCATTAGGGATTTTTTAGGCATTAGAGATTATTTATTTATTTTTTTAATTATTCGGTTGAGTTGGGGTTGACGAAATTTGAAATTTTCGAATCTGTCATCTGACCTTTTTAATGCTTCTTCTTTCGGGTCATCCGACCTGCTGACCCACCAACTGATCCGACTCAATCTGTATGCATCAGGTTGGACGGATTTCGTGAATTGACCCGATCCGTGAGCACCCTTAAGAGAGAAAGAGACTTTTTAGAGAGATGGAGAGTTTGAATTGGATAGGAGTCAGTTTAAATTGGCTCCTGTTTATAGAGTTTACCTAGGAATCGATTTAAATAAACTCCTATTTTTAAAAAAATAAATTTTTTTACACATGAGTTGATTTGAATTGACTCCTGCTTTTTTTTTGAAAAAAAATAATTATTATTTACACTAGAGTTCGATTTAAATCGACTTCTTTTATAAAAAAAGAATGATTTATTTTGAAATTAGTTCATTATAAAAATGACCTATTTTCTACGAATTATTTTGCCTGCTTTCAGAATATATACATGTCATTAAGTGTAATTTACTGTCACTGTTTACCACTTACCACAGAAGCTGGGATGTTTTAACACAATCCAGTAAGGGCGTTTGAATAACTAAAGCCAAAATTGTCCTATTCAATAATATATCCCTAGTCCGAATCAAAGAAAGAAAGTGGTTAACATTTCCATTATCTACCCATCGTAATTGCAAGATGAAACATGACTAGGTTACATACAGAAAAAGAAATAGATCTCTTGATCTCACTCGCATAGAGAGAGCACACCAAGCCTACAATTAATTAATATGTTTTCCCTCAATCAGGTGTGCACGTCCCTATATAAGGACACGCTTTTTCCTTGTTAGTGAAGTGTCACTAATAAACACTGGCTTTATAGGCTAAACACTCTTACTACTATGCACGACATTCTATTCTATTCTCTCTCCGCGTTCCAGCTATGTCACCAACTTAATCTCCCATGCATCCTACCACTAATTACACAATCAAAATATCCTAGGTTTCAATTGAGTCCTGAATGATTTCTAACATAAAGTAAAGTGTCTTCTTTTTAACTCCCTTATTATTTGATTTTTTGCCATTTAATTAGTCCTACTACAGTAATGACAGGGACAAGTCTATGAAGGAAATAAACATGATAGAGTTAGAACTTTTTCGCTAAAATAATGTGGCCCATTTATTTATCTTTAGATGGATAACGCTACTTCATTTTATTTAATGAATACATTCGTTTTATGTCAAAAGTTCTGATGATTTTTTCTAATTATGCAGTATTACTCTGCACAAACCGCACTAGATTTGAAATACTTGTAATCTAAGGAACCAAACTTAATTTATTTATGTTATAGCTGGTATATAAATTCTTTAGGCTTTCCATTTTAAAACAATAATTTAGAATGCCAAATCTCATGAAAATGTCAACATACTCGGAAACCAATTAAAATTTAAAATTATCAGGCAGATTTCGTCTTTAGAATATCACACATTGATGTTATATAAAGACATCACGAACCAAAAGACAAAGCATCCAAGTCCATAGAGCATCAAACACAGGCAGAGAAAGTTGTTTGCAAACATGGCAATAATTGAAAAGATGTTGGTAGCAGCATTGTTCATATTTGCGGTTGCACCCTGCATCATCCAAGTGGATGCTAACTTTGGCAAGAGCATGTACATCACATGGGGTGCCCACCATGCTTCAATTCAGGGTGAAGACCTCCAGCTTGTGTTGGATCAAACCTCAGGTACAAATTAAATCTATGACCTTAATTAACATGCATCCAATTTTGATTATTTCCACATATATATATATATATATATATATATATATATATATATATTGCATCTAAAAGATCAAAATAAGAAAATGCTCTTAATGAACATGGGTTGAGGTGAGGTGGTAAGGGCCCTCTATTTCTTTAACCAAGTGTTGAGGGTTCGATCCTCTCATCTTGGACTAAGGAAGCACGGGTACAACATGGTGACACGGATACGAGGATACAACACTTTCTTAAAAATATAGGATATGACACGGATAGGATACGTTGTATAATAAAACCTAAAATAATATATTGTAGATAAAAAATGACAAATTATTGACATAAAAATATATGTAGTTCACATAAAAATAAACAAATTATCTCAATGTACTGTAGTTATAAATATAAGAAAAATTATTATCATTTTTTATGATGTCCTTATTGCTCTAGTGTAGTATGTCTTCCTTTTGGGATTTGAAAACTGAAATTGCATAGGCAAACAAATGAGGGCGCGTGTATCCGTGTATCTGACACAAATATGCCGGCCTCCGGCATGTATCTCTGCTTCCTTGCCTTGGACATGTAATAATTTTAAAACTTATGGTGAGCGTCTGCCCTCTTAAATGTGTTTACAGTACGCAAAATAATTAGTCATGTTTTCGACGATATATATTCTGGGAGACTAAAAAAAAGAATGTTCTTAATGAGAAATGAGTTTAACTTTAACAGGAAATTAAATACCCTTAATTTAATCTAAAATACAAAACTTAACTTACCAAATGGTTTAAGAGATATATTATTTGTACTCTCAACTTAATTAAGAGGAAATATGTTGTGTGCTGCCTTCGAATTTCAGGATCCGCAGCTCAAACAAAGATATCATTCTTATTTGGAAACATTGAATCAAGGATCAAGCTAGTACCTGGTAACTCTGCAGGAACAGTTACAGCTTACTATGTAAGTTTAGATATAAAAGCATTCAATTATTTTTATCAATTAGCTTAAACTTTTAGTAGAGATGATTATTGACTTGATATAAGAACTATTATGACTAAGAAATCAATAATTTGACCATTTGACGACTCTAATAAACCATTGACATTGTTTTTCCCATTAATCAACAACAAATGTAAATGTATAGTTAAAATTGACAATGTATATATTTTAGAGTAAGGGAAAGTGCTAACGCTAATTCATTTAATTACACAAATTGTGTGCAGCTATCTTCTACAGGAAGCCAGCATGATGAGATAGATTTTGAGTTCTTGGGTAACATCTCAGGACAACCATACACTATCCATACAAACATATATACACAAGGAAATGGAAGCAGGGAGCAACAGTTTTACCTCTGGTTTGACCCAACTGCTGACTTTCACAATTACACCATTCACTGGAACCCCACTGCAGTTGTGTAAGTTGATGAACCACTAAACTCTTACCAATACAAAAGTTATTCAATTTGATCAATTCTATGAAAAAGAAAGAACCATATTCTATATTAGTTTTGTCATTTGGACACAAGGTTTTTGTATGTCCATTGACACTGAGCAACTACGTGGAAATAAGTGGGAAATTTGCATAAATCACCGAGGAATTAAATTATTGTGATGGTAAAAGATGTTATAAATGAGCGGAGATTCATGTACTAATGACTAAGAAATTAGATGGTAACATTATTACTTATCATTACAGTCCCTCGTTTCTCTAGTAATGTACACGAACTCTCTACTTATTTCCACACAATTCCCCTTTACTGATGGGCATATGCAAAGTTATAGCCAAATACTGAGTAAACTTTGAAATTCGTTCTCAACATTAACAGCATTGGTCAAGTTCATAATGAGGTTTGAAAAATATAAATTTGTCTTCGAATTGGCGTCCATACATCAAATTTGTGTTCAAGGTTGTCATTTCATCCATCAAATTTGTCCTTAGATGTTGAGACTAGGAACAAATTTAATGTACATATGTTAACCTGGGGAATGAATTTGCTATTTTTAAAAGCTTGATGACGAACTTAACCGACGCTGTCAACGTTAAAGTCGAACTTAAAAGTTTACTCTCCAAATAACATTTTTTTTTATTCTAATCATGATCTATATTTATTTGCATTCTCAGGTGGTATGTTGATAGCATACCAGTTAGGGTTTACCGCAACTATGAAAATGAGGGCATTCCTTTCCCAAACAAGCAAGGCATGAAGGTCTACACCAGCCTATGGAATGCAGATGATTGGGCCACAAGAGGCGGGCTTGAGAAGACAAACTGGACCAATGCACCGTTCACAGCAAGGCTAAACCGTTTCAGGGCTAGGGCCTGCAAGTGGAATGGGCCTGCTAGCATTACCCAGTGTGCCTCCAATAATACCCCTGCAAATTGGTGGGCTTATCCAATGTACAAGCAGCTAAGTTGGGCCCAGTTGGGCCAATTGAATTGGGTCAGAAACAATTACATGATATATGACTACTGCAAAGATACAAAGAGGTTCAATGGTCAGATGCCTCCTGAATGTTTTAAGGCACAATTCTAAAAACATAAGGGGTGGCATTAAAAGCATGCTGAATTTTTTTTAATCGAAAGAGTAAATCCCTAAATTGATCCTTAAAGAAAGTGGCATAGGATAAATTTGGTCATAAGAGAGGCTGGTTAAATTAGTCGTTTTCACATGCTATATTGGAAACGACTAATTTGACTTGTCTTATGGATTGTGAGATTTTTTTATTTGCTAGAAACAACTCTTTTCTGTGACCAATTTAGAGCTTTTACTCTTATTTTTATTGCCTTTTTGTCTCATATTTGTTTGTGATTTCATTATTGTTCTTCAAGGGAATAATACTGGCTTGTGTACTGCAATTCAGTGATTTTCATCTTCATTCCCGTGGTTTTTATATACCCATATTGTATACTGAATTATATGATTTATCAAAGAATAAATCTTATTGATCACAGGCCTAGTTTAGATGATGAATTTATTGTTGTGGCTACCAATATATATTAATATCATGCACCCCCAAGTAAGCATTACACTACGTCCTTTTTTTTTTATTCCCATAATATGCAAATACAGAATCCTAGGTCTGTTTCACCGTTAAAAAAAAAAAAAGAAGAAGAAGAAAGAATCCTAGGTCTGTGCTACAATGACTTGGCACATTTTACACTTCAGAATCAAGACCTAGGATTCTACTTCATGCCTCAACTCGAAATACTTTAATTGTTGAATATAAAATGAGTGTATTCTGAGACGAAGTGAAATTTGATTTTATATGATTTATTTACAAATCCTGAACCATGTGACAAATATGGAATTCAATTGTGATAAACCAAGTACACAATCAAGACTTGGAATTAAACTAAAGTCTCATAAGATAAGCCAAATGCAAAATCTAACCAAGCTTCCATATAAAATGACTTAAACAAGGAACGGAGAGGGGAATCTTGAGGAAAACTGGAGCAGGTGGACAAATAGGTAGCATACGATCTCTGCAGGAAAAATAGTTCATGTACTGATTTCTAGAGCTAATTAACAGCGTTGGAGTTTTCTTCCTTGGGCAGGAAAGAGCATAGGAAGATGTTATGTTACATCTGGCATGTCATGCTTTAAGCATAAAACAACAAAGACAAATTTATCTTATTTTTTTGGTATAGACAAAGTTTTATCATTGCAAGTTGTTCCTTCGATCAACTTACATGTGACTGTTAACTTTTAAATGTATTTGTGGTAGTTGTGATAGTGATGATAAAAAGTGAGTGTAGTCAAAATTTAAGTTCACTCTTACCTGTATTTATGGTAGTAGTGATGGTAACAGTGATGGCAATGATGATGATAATAGTCTAAGGTAGTTTCATTAAAATAACAATTAAAGAACTTCTTTTTTTATTTGCATACAAGTCTAGTAGATCATTTTGGCATAATAAAAATGAATTCTATTACCTTTATCATGTGTCTAACAAAATAATTGAGTCTCGCTCGAGATTTTTTATTTTTCATGTTGCAAAATTAATGTAATAATACTGGTAGATGGATTTACACATTTATATTTTTATGGGGCTAATTTGGGTTGTAATAACCAGGAATTACATTTTGATGATGTGTCGCATGGGAATTCGATTCCCTGATAGTGTTGTTGTGTCTCTTACATTTTTTGCTGCTACTGGACTCGTCTGCTGCTACTACTGGTGACTCAAATTTGCTTTGCTTTTTTCCCGCTTTTGATGCCTATACATACTAAATTTGTAGAACTTTGAGAATAAGTGATCGTGAAAGAGTAAAAAAGATGGAAGAGAAGAAACAGGAAAGAGTAAGTGAACTTCGAGTGTTTTTATTAAGAGAGGAAATTAAGTGATTTAGAGAGAGAAATTTACAAAAGAAAAACACCTAAAATGAGTTATTACAACTCGATTTAGTGTATTAAATTACACAAAAGCTAGATGATGTCAATAAAAGCTGACATGTCAGGAGAAAACCAATTTTGAGTTGCGGCAACCCAATTTTGGTTCTCCAACACCATACGTCCGTGAATGTTAAAAATATCATACAACAAATATATTTCCCTCTGTTTCCAATATTGCAATAAAAAATCCGTGCTTAAGAGTGAAGTATTAAACTCACGTGTAAGCAAAAATGTCTCAAAATTGAATGATTGACATAGTGTTCAGGAAGAGACCCCATGGGTAATGCGCATGGCTAGTTTTTGGTACATAATGCGCATTATACTTTGAAGATAACTTTTGGATTGCCTTGCTAATTTAAATTATCAAATAATCATAGATTGATTAGCTCTACTAAACAAGAAATATTTGTATGCTTATAAAAGTTATTTAAGGTGTGTTTCACGAATATGATAAATCATTAATTTGAATTTAGACTATTTAAGAAATGAAAAATATGTATAAAAAATCTAACTTATCGACATATCTATCACTTGTTTACTTTAAATGACACTTGACATTTTTTTTTCTCCATATTTTATTATTAAAAATATTAAGTTTCATTTATAAACAAAACAAGTTGACGAGTCATGTCTTCTAAACAATACTTTAAAAAAAAGAAAAAAAATCAATAATTGATAATAAGCTATTTTAATTTGTCTTTTTCTTTATTTTTTTTCATTAGTGAAAGCACAGGTATCCGACAACCCGGCCCACCAGGAGCTGGATCCATAGGACCGTCATCCTCTACAAATTTTTCCCAAATCCCTCCACAAAAAGAAAAAGGAATTTCCCAAAAAACTGAAAGGACGAAACTACCCCCAGACACCAAGGGTCGCATTCTTTTGTCTACATTGCGCTCTCTCTCTCTTCTCAGATCGATCGTTGAAGCTCACGTTCGCTGTGTTAATGGTCCCAATCCCATAGAAGGGTTTAGGTTTAGGGTTAACCATTCAACCATGGAACGCATCATCGCCGGCAAGTACAAGCTCGGCCGCAAGATCGGAAGCGGATCCTTCGGCGAAATCTACCTCGGTCTCTCTTTCTCTCTCTCCCGATCGTTTTTTTTTCCTCTTCTTCGCCAATACTCTGTTATTGTGTAATGATTGGGATTCTGGTTTTTTCAATTTCTGCAGCCACGCACGTCGATACCTTCGAGATCGTCGCCGTCAAGATCGTATGTGCTCCTTACTTGTTTTTTTTTTTTTTTTTTTTNTTTCGGTGTCAATTAGGATTCTTAAGCTCAGATTATTTTGTAATTTCGCGCTGCTCAAGTTCTCTTGTTGTTGTTGCAGGAGAACGGTAAAACGAAGCATCCGCAATTGCTTTATGAGGCCAAGCTCTACAATATTCTTCAAGGAGGAAGTATGTTTTTATTTTTAATTTTTTGAAATTTTAAGCAGCTTGTTTTTTTTTTTTGGGATTTCTGACACTCTTTAAATAATTCAGGTGGAATTCCTAGCATAAAATGGTCTGGTGTAGATGGGGAGGACAATATTCTTGTGCTTGATTTGCTTGGGCCTAGCCTTGAGGATCTCTTTGTGTACTGTGGAAGGAAGTTCTCATTGAAGACAGTGTTGATGTTGGCTGATCAAATGGTAAGCTGCCTTTACTTGTTTGTTTTTTCAAAAAATAGTTATTGTTATCATTGGATAAATGGGTTAACAGGCAGCACGCAATAAGGGATGTCTATCTGTTCAGCTGAAAAAAACGTTCTTCTTCCCGTCTGACCCTTAATTCGAGCGTCATGAGTGTCACTGTGAAGTTAAGCATGCATTTGATATTGACTCTTCTTTTTGTTTGTTTGTGCTGCAGATGACTAGAATAGAATATGTGCATTCTAAAGGATTTCTACATAGAGATATAAAGCCTGATAACTTTCTCATGGGACTTGGTCGCAAAGCAAACCAGGTAGCCATCCTGTTATTGCTGTTCTGTTTCCCTTTTTTTAGAGTTGACCGGCCCGGTCTTCCTTTCAACCGTTTGCTGGTGTTAAGGCACTTTATATGTGTGATTGTGTTCTACTTGTCAGGTTTACGTAATTGATTTTGGGCTTGCAAAACGATATAGGGACTCCACAACCAATCGCCACATCCCTTACAGGTTTATACTGTATTCCATTACTTGGTCCATTTTTTTTTTTGTCCTTTTCCCTTTTGTGTTTGATGTTGGCATCTTGTAATTTTGAATTTCTTACTCATCTGGTTGAGTCATTTTCAAATTCTAACCAATTTCTTAAGAAGTTTTCTTGAATATCATATAATATTTTGTGATGTTTGTGGATATTTCTTTCCTTTCTCAATCCCTTCTCTTCTGATCCCCTATTGTCCCACACAGGGAGAACAAAAACTTAACAGGGACTGCACGCTATGCAAGTTGCAATACACATCTTGGGATTGGTAAGTCCGAATTCAGAAGTCACATAACCCCTCCATTCCACTTAAAATGAAATTGTTTTCTCATTTATTATTTTATTTATAGAGCAAAGCCGGCGTGATGATTTGGAGTCATTAGGATATGTGCTTCTGTACTTCCTCAGAGGAAGGTATGCTTGCTTCTTCTCTTCCACAGGCATTTTTTTTTCATTTGCCTATAGAGGGCATTAAAATGAAATGTGATGACTTCTTAATGGCCGAATATTTGTGTTTAGCCTTCCTTGGCAAGGTCTAAAGGCTGCAACGAAGAAGCAAAAGTATGACAAAATATGTGAAAAGAAAGTGTCAACTCCTATTGAGGTAAGTGTTTAGAGTTTGGACAGTTATCTGTTGTAAAGGGTTTTCGGTCATGTCCTTATTTGTTTGTTGTTTTCCATAGGCACTATGCAAATCTCACCCTGTAGAGTTTGCTTCATACTTCCATTACTGCCACTCTCTGACCTTTGATCAGCGGCCAGATTATGGATTCTTGAAACGCCTATTTCGGGAACTATTTGCTCGGGAAGGTGATTATTTTTATTTTTTATTTTTTTGTGAATGATTGAATCAAATAAATTGCAGAATTACGATGTACCATTGGACTAGTATTTTTGGATATGAAAAATATTATTACAATTAAGTTGGCTTCTACAAGATTTCTACTTAAGCATATCAAAAGAAAGGAATTGAGCCGCTTAGTGTGTTGGACAGATTCTGCAGAAGATAAATAGCTTATGCGATAATCTACTGTTTCCTAATATTGCAGGATAGTTGAACTTTTCATAATTTTGATGTCTTTACATTCCAGTCACACACACACACACTCTCTTTTCTGCACTAAACAACACTACCCTTGTTCAAGCCATTACAAAATATCTGATTTAAAACAGGCCTTTGGTTTTATGGACATACACATGCTTTCATTATAAAAATTCGTGTTCTATTGTGTTGTAGTGAAGATAGCAATATTTGTCTGTGTTTCCATCTCTACATTTTTGTGTAACTTGCTCCCTTACTGTTGTATCACAGGCTATGAATTTGATTATGTGTTTGATTGGACTATTTTAAAGTACCAGCAGGCACAAAAGAAAAGAGTCCAGCCTCACACATCTGTAAGTAATTTTGCCTTTTAGGATTTTGTATATAGGTGTTTGATTCTTCCCTTGCTTTTGACAAACTAGTTTTTGACTTTGCAGCTGGCTCCTGGAGCAAGCAACAGTCATGCAATGCCAATGGATGTTGACAACCATCGAGGTTGGTGCATCTCAAATTAGTGTTGTTCTGCATAGAGAAATGTCTCGTTTATTATCTAATTTGCAGGTCTTGATGCTTTTTCAGGTGATGCCACAGAGCGCTTTAAATCAGGCAATGCTACTGGCTCTGGTGTTAAAATTCAGTTTAAATCGCCTGTGGTTAAAAATTTGAGTTCTGAGAATCCTCTTGACAAAAATGTAAGTCATCTTAGATGGAGTAAAACCTCTTTTCTTGCTATGATTGTGATGGAACACTTATGCCACAATTCTTTGGTTGCACACTTTTATGATTCAAATTTATTAAATAAATCTTTACCAAGCAGTATGTAATTAATTAATTAATTAATTAATTTGTAGATTTTTGGTGAAGCAAATGTACCCTCTACTTCTTATTCGCATGCTGGTACCTCGAAAAGGAACACCTTGAAGCCTACTCTGTCCTCTGAAGCTGCCAACCCTGGGCAAGGCAGTAAAGTTGGCCCTTCAAGTAGCTGGATTTCATCTCTGCAGCGCATATCTTCTGCCAAATGAATGTCCAATATGGTAATTTTCTGATTCATACTATGTCTGCTACAGTGAGTAATATTGCCTATATTCCCCATTCCTATCCTTGACTGATTGTATTTTGCTGTATTTCCAGTTGCGAATCTGATTGTGAAGATTCCCTATATACATACATGGAGCTGCAATTCATGGTGGATTGCTTGCATCTTTTCCTTATGCTTTTGGTCAATATTTCAAGTGATCTATACATGAAGACTACAAATCTGTTGCAAGGTTGATAAATTTCATAGCTCAGCTTTTGAAGCCAATCCGGTGTTGCTTTTGTCTAAAGGTGAAACGATTGTTTGGTTTAAAATACAGACTACCCAAGCTTGGCTCCTTTGCTGTACATAGATTTCAAATATGGCACACAGCAATGTTGTGTATTCATGTTTTTGTAAAATTAATGCGTGAATGTAGCCTCATTTCTCCCTTTTGTTACTTGATGATCATTATCCTTGTGCCAGATGATAAATGGGACACGGTTTGGTTTAAATTGATTGACAACATTATGAATTGCAGGTGAACTTGTAGTTTCTTTTGATGAGACATTTGATCTCAGCTTTCGGCCTTTTGTTGCTAATTTATTTTGACCGGGTTGTGTTATTTATTATTATTTTTTTGTATAAACCAGATACAGTGCCCTTGTAGTTTTATTGCCCATGTATCATGTTTTGAAGCATACATAAATGAAATTTCTTTGAATAAGGGAAAACCTAAAATGGTAGTTTCCTTTTAAATATTTTATCAATTATTTGGCATTTGAATAGTTTCCTCGTCTTCACATCATTTGCCTCGGATGATGGTAAGTTGCAATTCTTGTTCGTGACCATCTTATCCGAAATATAATTTGTACTGATTCTGAGGAGAATGACCTATGAAATAATGGCTTCTTAATAGATATTGAAGGTAGTTGTTGGTGACCTCTATTTAGCACTTCCCAAAAATATGATTATGTGCTGTCTTGCTGAGGTATGAGGTCACTTAATTATTGAGATCTGCATCTCTTGTTTTGGAATTTTCCATTTTGGTCTAAATCTTGATATTTTATGAGGAAAAATCTTATGTCTTGCCAGTGTCAAAATCTCTGTTTCAAATAATTGCCAGTAGTTGGAACAATAAGAAATTTGCTTGCTTAATCTAACCCTTGATTTTATAAACTTATTGTCTTGTTATTCAACTGTGATGCTCAAGAAGCACTTCTTTACTTGTAGGTAACAAGATTTTGACAGTCGGCCAGACTGATTTGTACTGTCATTCTTGGGATGAATGAGTAGAATCTGGGTTTAATTTTGGTGTAGTTCAAGGTTAGGATAAACTGCTGTATATTTAAGTTCCTGTGGTAACACTAATTGTAAATGAGCAGCTCAATTATCAGTTCACACTTTCTTTTGCAGGGTTTATTTATTCAACCAATTCTGAAGGATGAAATATAACAGACTATTGCCTACCTCTCCATACAGATTGGATTGGTATAGTGCTTTGTGACTACCTTGAATGAGAATTGCTTTTGATGTGGATATTGGTTGGCAATTGCTTTGATTCTTTCTATAAACAGATTATAAATTTCGTTTTCAGTTGATTGATATGATCTGTTATCGGGGTTTGGTGCTGGTTCTGCGAAGTTCTCTCAAAGGGAAAACTATTCTAAGAAACAGTGCATCTGAAGGCTGCTAACTTTCAAATCATGAACTAGGTTTTAAGGAAGCTACCGAGAGTTGTCCAAGTTCCATTTTGGATTGACAATAGTGTGCATCTATTGGTAAGCAAGATAAATTGTAACTTTCATGGATCCTTTCGATCAGTGCGACCAGTACAGCTCATTTTTTACTAACTTATACATCATATTTTGCATGATTGTCGAGCTGCAGAACTAGTCAGATGAAGTGCCATTGATATGGTGAATAGAAGCAACAAACTTGTACACTCTTCGGAGGTATTTTTATGCTAGCACTTTCATAGTACTGTTGTAGATACCCCAATATCAAGTCCCCCAAATTCATGAGTTTGGTATGAAACGGAGATCATATGATTTTTGATTCCAAGGCACATACCATGATGTCGGTGTTTTAAACGCCTTCTCAGGAGTGAAGTGAATGGACATCGTGCTTGAAATACAGGAAAGCAGCATCAGTGAAATGAGGTGCACTCCATAAGTTGATTAGAGTGGTGATTCGGAATGCCATTGTTGGCATACTGGTAGAAATATTAATTGGATAGTGCATGTATATTGAGCTACATGCTGTCTAAAACAATACCAGTTTAACTTCTGAAATGCATGAATGCATGTGGAAGCGTTTAGTTGGAGATCTACTGCGGCTTCTGATGTGCTGTGACTTCTGAACATTTTTAGATCCCTTTCTAGTTTCTACCAACCAATGGTCTCAGAATCTTGATGCGGAGGTGAGATTTGTCATGATTATTGAACTGAATTTGTGGCACGAAAAACGATTTAGGGCAGTGTCATTGATTTGGAAACTTTCATTCTCTTGGTTACAGTGATGAATCTTATCTGTAATTAAGTCTTTTGACGCCCGTTCTCAGTAATGCTGAATGGTTCCTGGAATGAAGATTTTTTCACATTCTTCTTGCTGCCTTCCCTTTCTAATTTAATGCAAGGAAAAAAGGAAAAAGAAATGGACGTTGCATTATACCATTGGATAATCATGCGTGAAAGTTACAAGAGCATTTACCAAAGCATGATATCAAAACCAATCATAGAACTTTTAGATATCCCTGTAGATTATCAATACAAATTGGGAGATTGAAGCATGTGAAGAGTTTAGTACGTCCAAAATTCCACATCTAATAAGCTACTCTATTCCTTTCCCTGAGATTATGAATTACGTGCAACTACCACTCCTTTGAGAGTAAACCTAATCAATATTTTCTCGACCATGCGATCATAGGAATGATGATGAGAAGATTGATAACTAATTGCCCCTTAAAATATATCTGATATTTTTGCATATAAAAATTTAATTTGTGATCGTTAAATGTACAATTACTTTCATGACGGTCTATCTTTATTATCCCTAAATTCGGGGAGGACAAAACTGTGTCGCGAGGGGCAGTATCTTGAACTGGATTAATTGATATACTAGTATCAAAGAACAAAAATAACCTCATGAGAAAAATGCCTTGTAAAACAAAATTGTCATGGAGTTGTTATGAATTATAAATGGGTATCACGTATAAAACTCGCAAATATAATTTGAAGTATATATTTTTGTTTTATGTAGGATACTTATGCTTAATTATGTCTCTCTATACTTTGTTATAAAAATAATAACAACTAAAATATCGTCAAAAATAATTATTTTTTATCTTAAAAGTTTCTTGCGTAATTTCGGATTAAAAGCTATGATTCTAAAGTGTTTGCACAGTGAAGATTCCAAAATTCAAACGCTTGTGGAGTTCCCTTGAGATTAAAGTTTATTTCCATGGTAATCAACTGCTTTTGAATACATCAAAAACAATTATATGTACGTCAAAAACATTTTTTCCATATAGGAAACACATTAAAAACAATCTTTTTAATAGGGACAAATATATTTTAACCCAAAGTTATTTCCTTTTCATCATTACAAGTATGAAAACTTTTCAAAGAGTTATTATGCTTTTAGATATGAGAAATAGTAATTGACTTATTATTTGTAAGACACTTGTAAAATTATAATTAATTCACCATTGAATGTGATCTTATTGAGGTGTAGACCTCATTAGAATCTTATGAAAAAGATGAATTTATGAGGACATAATATTTTACAAATAGTGAACACACATAGCGCATCTCTTTAAATATTGAACATCATCTCTTGTGATGGAAGATTGTTTGTGTTGACTAAACGGGAAAAAGGGGTAGAAAGTAGAAACAGTACACTAGAAGAAGAAAGAAAATCAGAAGCTGAATATTTTAGAGGTGTTAGCTTCAAACACATCAAAAAGACTAGAGAAATTACACAAGTCACATTTCAACAATTAAAAAAGAAAAAGAAAGGAAGAAAAAAGAATGATTATGCCCACACATACAGAAGAGAGTAAATCATCAAATTAGTCTCTGGAGTTGGCAACTAACTTTAAAAATGTCCTTAAGATCTCTAGAGTTATAAAAACCGATCAAATTAAACTCTGAAAGAGACTAATTTCACTAACACTGAAGGACTAATTTAACTGGCTTTTGTGAATTTCAGAGACCACACAGTACATTTCCATAACTCAGAAACTAATATGATTGAAAATTTAAAATCCTCAGCCTCATCTTCAAGAGCTTGAGAACTCTCACTACCTCAGCCAGCACAAGAGCTGGCTCAGTAGTGTTGACTCCAACCATTGCAGCCAATTGTTCAATTTTCTTGTTTGCTTTTCCATCAAGCAACAACCCATCCAAACTCGCGTGCCCTTCATCTAATGCATCATCACCACTGCACGAGTCTGTGTCTGAATATGAGTCATCACTTGGTGTTTGGGAATTGGAATTGCCTGGGCCAGCCTCAAGCCTTGCATTCTTTAATTCACCGTTGAATTCCATGGGGCACAATTTTCTGAAAGAAGGAGGGTAGGAAAAATATGGCGAGGTGTATTGTTCTTCTTCTCCAAAGCCAAAGGGTAACTTGTTTTCTCTACAATCCATTGCTGGTCCTTAATTAGGACTTAGGAGTAACACTTAACAACAAAGGTGCTAGCTATATATATGTGTGTGTGTGTGAGGAAATTAATCAGTGCCTTAATAGGTCCTGAAATGTCATAATGATGTTAAGAGAATAAAATGTGAAGAGAATAAAATCCTCTAAAGTAATAGGGTAATTATTATGCACCATAATTCAATTGGACCCTCGTTTTGGAAAATTGGGTGAGGCATAAGTCCTGTTTTTTCTTCCTATATTTGACTTCTTTAGCTTTGCAAAGAGTATACTACATTTTACTTCGTGATTAACTTACTAGGGACAGCCATATCATGCAAGATTGATGGCTCCATGTTCTTGCATATATAAGAAAAAGAAAGCGTTGTTATAAGCTAAAGGGATTCAAGTCAATTAAATTTTAAACAACTAATTTTGATGCCACAAATGTGAAATTTAAGAAACCGGTGACTTGTAGGGGATGAAATAATTCATTATTTTATTTTTATAAGAATACTAGTTGTAAAGAAAAGCGCTGCTTAGCTTCTAGAAGCTCCATGAAAAGCATATGAAGAATAATAGTTGCTTAAAGCAGAGCAATGAATGAATGGGAATCAAATATGTACTTTTCTAAATGAATGAATTCATCTTCCCCATAAATGTCCACTTAGTAATTAGTAGTAGGAAGGTAAAACATTACTTTCAGAATAGATTGAATATAATTGCATTCCCTAATGAAGGCCTAATTGTGATATGCGTGACACAAAAAGTTACACAAACACATTCATTACTTTCAACGATGTCAATTTTGCAAAGATATTACTATACAAGAATCAAGTTGACATAATATGTTGTAACAAAAAACTAACAAAGAATGTATTTGCATTTATTAGTAGTTCCTTCAACTCAACATGAAGGAATCATCATGAACCAATTGCTGCATTGTATTGTATTAGCAACTAATCTAAATCAGTAAATCTCAAAATTACACAAAAAGACCTCTTTGTTTATGTAGAAAAAGAATTGACTTCAAATTGAATCACATATTGACTCTGCACCCTATCACCCTCTCAGCATATATGGCCCATTCACTTAGTGAAAACCAAAATGGGTCTATTGAAACGTGCTTTGGTACGTAACCAACTTGAATTGACGTGCTCCACCGTTTTAAACCCAATCTGTAACAAGTTTAAAAATCATGTGTCAAGAATATATTGATAAAATTGTAATTTATAAAAATGAAAAATAAAAATAAGAAAAGCAAAGAAACCTGAATGCTTGTTATTAATTGAACAAATTAAACTTCAAAGAAATATTTTAATACAAACCTTATCTAGCAATATTTCCTGGAAGTCCCATGGACGAAGCTCAATCTGATTGAAGTTGATTTCAGTAACCTGCATAATGAGGGCAAAAACAAATTGAGAAAGGAATAAAATTCAGTAGCCCTTTATTCATGGTAAGGGATAAAAAGAGACTAAAAAGCATAATTAACATATTAGCAAGTTAATAACGCTTTGATCATGCCACTAACAGAAAATCCAGCCCCCTTCTGCCCTTGCAACTCCCAAAATTCAAAAGAACCTAAGATGTGACATAAAAATACTTCTAAGTAGGGAAAAAAAAAAAAGTTCCACGCAATCAACACTTTTTTCCAATTATTATAAATTAAAAAATGGTGTGACATGATTGGTAACCTTCAGATGAATAAGTGGCTCTTATTGCTACATTTCATCCGATAGCGACCATGATTTTTGCAAGAATAAAAATTGATTAAATTATTTTGACTTCGAAGCATTGATACAATGATATCCTCAAAATAAACAAAGTATATGATCCATCCATTAAAACCAGAGTTTGGTCTGTTTCACTAGCAAATCCGTGAACAGCATAGATCATGATTTAGGTAAAAATGATTCCAAACTATATACAAGAAGTTTAGAAAAACCAAGCCCCTAGGAGATCAATAAATAAATTAATTAAATGAACTTAGTACAGGAGAGAAGGGAAATTATTACAACTGAGATTTTATTCTTGTTTACATATGACTTCCATGACTGAGGTTCCAGCACAAGAACACCACCCTGATAACAAGAAAAATAAATAAATGATTTACATATACAGGAAATATGGAATGTATACATAACACAAAGTCACAAACATATGCATGCATGTTCATGTTTACCAGAGTTATTGTAATAAGAGAAGTGGAATGAAATGATGTTGCTTTAGTAGTTGCAACATTGCAAATAGAACTATCAAATGGTCACCTGCTTATATTGGATTATATTCTTGAAAATAAATGAAATGGTACAACTTTCATGATTGGAATTTAACATGATGGATGTAGATGATGATACTTACTGGTCGAAGCAGTTCCCAAATCCTTGCAAACAATGTAATTATGCCCTGATCCAGATAGTTCAGATGTATCCATTGCGTTACGCTTAAGCTGCATTGCACAATGAAAAAATGATTTTTATACATAAGTTTCTCCATACCTAATTTTATCTATATCTAAAATCTAAAATGAGAATAGTAAGGAAACAACACAAGTCTATTTAAAATAGAGCTAAATTATTAATAATAATCTATATGAAAGTCAAGTTATACACATTGCCTAATGTATAATATGATTGAAAATGAAGCATAATTAAAACTCTCTTTCATTTACCAAAGAATTGTGTCATAGAGCTCTTCCTGTGGCTGCTCATTCTCAATGAAGTTCTCTTTTCTGAATGAAACTACTTCAAGCAGATTTCTATCAAATGGAAGTGGAACGTATACGAGAGATGAATAAAAAAACCGTTGCGCATATTCCACTTTCTCCTTAGCTTTGGCAGAGTCCGCAGCAGCTTTCAGCGCAGCAGCTTCCTTCAGATTCGAATTCGCTTCCTCAACTAGATCTATCAGATTAATTGGCCACAAGAACAGAACATTTGTTTATTCTAACCCCCAATTAAGAGTTCAGATCTTGAGGAACTGAATGAAATTAATCCAAAACAGAATTTAAGAAAACAAAAATGCAATGCCTAAGATCACAGTTACTTGCTAAAGAAGGAATATCCAAATTATCCAACTTTCATGCAGAACATTGCTAAAATGGTATTAGTATTGCAAAGAACCAAGAATAAAGATTGTTACTATTTTCACACGCAGTGAGGCCATGTCACATAGAAACAAAATTATTAACACAGTTCAATTCTAAAGTTAAAGAATAACTCTTGATTTATTAAAACATTTATTTATTATTCTAACCCCCAAATAAGAGTTCAAACCTTGAGTAACTGAATGAAATTAATTGATGTGTATACAAATGCATGAATATCCAAAACAGAACTTAAGAAAACAAAAAATTTCAATCCCTAAGATCACAGTTACTTGCTAAAGAAGCATTATCCAAATTTTCATGCAGCACAGTGAAGCCATGTCACATAGAAACAAAATAGTTAACACAGTTCAATTCTTAAGTTAGAATTGATGAGAATCATACCAGCATCAACATCAATTCCAAGCATGGTCTTGCATCTGAATTCTCGTGCTGTAGGGAAAAATCAAAAGAGGGCAACATTTAGAAATGAACGTTTTCCATGCACAACCCTTAAAAGTTTATACCCAAAATGAACAATGGAATCAATTTAATGTCAATTTTTCCCCAAAATTGCACCAACAACACATATTTCTGACAATTCAATAGTTCCTAACAAGTAAAAACTAAAATGCATGAATCTTTGAAGCTTTAAATGAATAAAAAGGAGGAGGAGTTAAGGGGGTACCAATTTTGATGGTGAGAATGCCACTGTTGCATCCAATATCAAGACATTCCTTGCCTAGAAACCATTCCTTCCTCATGAATTTAAAACGAGGGTCTTCATTCTCCAACCCTTGGTACTGTTTCATCATCATCATCACCATAAAAATAAAATAAAATAAATGGGCACCGTAAAGTTTGAATCTTTTTTGTGAAATGGAAAGTAAGGAATGCAACAAAATGCATCGTCGTCGTCGTCATAAAAACACAAAATGGGCATTGTAAAGTTAGAATCTTTTTTGTGAAATGAGAAGTAATGAATGCAAGAAAGAAAAAAACACAGAGCAGAGAAAGAGGGGGGGAAAAAAATGTATACTCGGCGCTCATAGTAGTTCTTGAAATTGCCATGGTGCCAAGCTGCTTTGTGTAGATCCTTTGCCTCAATCGGGGACCCCTTTAGGATTTCCTGAACTCCTTCATCTGCTTCTATATCCTCAAACACTTGCATTGCTGCTTCTTCTTCTGAATCCTCTTCTTCGCTTTTCTCTTCTACTTGGTCTTCTTTCTCTTCAGGATTCTCCATCATATGAGTTCCTTCTTCACTTTTCTCTTCTACTTGTTCTGCTTTTTCTTCAGGACCCTCCATCATATGAGTACCTCCTTCTGAATCTTCTTCACCTTTTCCTTCTACTTGTTCTGCTTTCTTCTTCTTTGAGCGTTCGTACTTGTGTCACAAGTGTGAGTTTGAAACGTTGCTTATTGAAAAGTTAGTTAGTTAGTTAGTTACTTTATATAATATATGTGCAGTTGTTTCAGTTAGTTAGTTAGTTATTGTGGACCTCGCTCTCTTCTTATTCCTTCAACCATACCATGCATTTCTCTCGCAGTTATCATACAAAGTCCAAAATTTATCAATTCTCAATTAATGATTACTAGCGCTTCAACCGTTTTTCTTTTACTATTAATATAAGAATTTAATTGATATGTATAGTCGCATAATTATTTTCATTAATATTCTCAGCATATAAATATGGTATATAGATAATTAGATATTGCTATTATTTTAAAAGTTTCATATGTAACATGTAATATATAACATATGATTAGATAACACATGCACTTCTACCGTATGAAAATTAGTTTCTTTAGGATTAATGTGGGATTGGTTGAGGTGGTAAGTGTCTCGACTCCTTAATTGGAGATCTTGAATTTGAGTTTGATATCTTATTGTTGGAAAACTCTTATCCTCTTTAAGGACTTTAGTTGTGTTAGGTTAGGATAAATTAGTCAAATTCTTAATAATAGAGTCTTAATATTGAGGTTCACAACGAGAAAAAAAAAATCTCCATATAATTAAATATGTTTCGGAATAAGTATTTTTATATCTTTTGGTATTAATGTAAGATATTAACTTCCATGCCCTATCTCAACCAATCACATCTAATTTGCACTTTTGAAGATAGTTTTGATAAAAGTCGGAACACTTTTAACAAAATTATTTTAATACAAGGACCAACTTAAATATAATTGTCACAAACGAGAATCAATAAAAATTATTTTCAACCACAATTTAAAAACAAAAAGTTGTTCTTGAATCTATTTTTGCTTTGAATCAAAGTATTTTCATAGAAATTGTAATTAGACTTAACCATCGTACCCACTACTCACCCTTACCACAATTTATTTGTCTCTGAGTAATGGGTAAAATCGGTTGATTGACGCCACTGTAAGATTTGTTTAATCAATTATATTGATTCGTGAATCAATATTAATATATTTAAGAGATGTGTTGAGAAATTGGCTCCTCTGGCACCTGGTTTGACATTTTTAAAAGGGTGAAACTATTTGACCTAAGGTAGCTAGCACAAAAAATAATTGAATTGTGATCATTGGCACTTAATCTTTTCTTTTACATGACCTAGTCATGTATACTCACCATGTCATGTTAAATGTGTACTTACAAGAGAAACATGTGCTGTGAATAACGAGAAACATAGTAGTGCTATGCCAAAATCCACTAACATTGTATAAAGCTGAACAAATTTTGCTGTTAGGGTCAATTGCTATATTGATTATTCAATCATCTACAAAAAAAATTGGATTTGAATATGGTACAATTCTCTGGCGCAAACAGCTTCAATAAAGATTACTATGATGAACTACTCCAACTCCCTAAGCAAATCAACATTATCTACAAAAACCTGCAACATTTAAAGAAAAACACAAGTTAGTTAACAAATGCTTCATTACCCTCTAGCAAGAAAATGAACAAGCAACGTAGCAGAAATAATGCTTGAAATTGTCGAGAGGCATACCGTCTTCCAACCATCAGGGTCCAAGCATGCTGTAATTTTTGTTGTGATGCCAGGTACTGGTCCTGGTTCCCGAGTAATCTTTCCCCCAGCAAGTTTAATCGCTTCTGCAGTTTTATACACATCATCTGTGCCTATTGCAATCTGCGAAGAAAAAGAAGAAAGGAATGAGTAAAAGAAATTATCTTAATTGGAAGGCAAGAAACTGCTAATTAAGAGGCTAAAGTTAGCTAGCATTTCAGGAAAAATCTCACGCAATAGAAATTCTTAACTAGTCACCATCTACCATATTATCCCTTAGGCACTCAAATCTATTTCACGTGTAAAAGAATTTTCTTTTAATGATAAGCACAATTATATTATGATTCCCAGAACCTTACACATGTCAAATAACCATTTGTATGCCTATGATAGATAACTAGCAAATGGGGGAAATTGATTTTAGAATGTGTAAAACCACTTTTGGGGGACAAAAACTGCAAAGTGTGGGATGTGAAACGACAAAACAGCAAAATGTATATATAAGCAATAAGAAGTTACATGGAGGGTATTAATGGGTAATAGGTAATGTGACCAAAAAAGCAGTTGAAATTTCACAACGCCTTTGTTAGTAGTAAAGATAATATATGATAATAACCTCTTCAGCAGATTGTAATAATATGAAGAATCAGAGAGGAGAGGAACTACTTGTGTGTACCTGAGCATAAGCATCTCCTTTATCATATTGTGTGACTCCATAGTTGCAAGTCAACTCAAGAACAGCATTTTTATCTTCTGGACCATAACCCATCAGTGCAATGGTATACTGCCAAAAAAGGGAAGAAAAAAAGACATTTATAGATCAAAGTGATGCAAAGGGCAAACACATGCTGCAAGTATGAAATAAGGTTAGCAAAAATAATTTTTGACCAAACAAAGCAAGCAAGATTGAACGTGAAGATCATAAAGATGGTTTACGATCCAAAAGCACAGCAAAGTATATGAATATTTTCAAAAGAAATATAAATCAGGAGAACGTATCAGCATAAGTCATCATAATTCACATGCAGACTGGTTTGCTGACCAAGCCATCATAATTCACATGTAATTTTGAAGGACAATAAGGTACATGGACAGTTACAATGTCATCTAAAACCAATTAACCACCGATACATTGTACAAGAGAAGGGAATACACAAAATCCGGCGTTTAACTTAATTATACTGTTCGTTTTGTCTTTCAAAACTGTAGATGGACACCTATGGAATTTTAACTCTGCCAGGTGTGAAAAAAGAAGCCACGGTCAGATATAAGATTTCACATGGTTTAACAAAAGAATGATTGGTTGGTAGAACTGATACACAGCAGTTCTCCATTCTAAACAAGTTACGGCTCTGTATGGTTACAGATTAAACATGCTTTTGCACACCACCAAACACTAGGCAAGGTAAAAATGCATATCTCATGAGAATCATGTGTGAAACAAAAGTTATTCAATGATAACAAGGCACCTAAATGCATAACATATACATTCACAGAACAACTACATTTTTACTACACCCCCGAGCAAGGGTATCATTGCATCTTTAGAGGATTCATTAACAAGGGATCCTATATCCATTTTCCTCAAGCTTAGTTTTTCCATACATGACATGGTAAAGCATCGAAGCCCCATGATCACGTATGAACTCTAATTCTAATTATCTTAAATGCTGAGTACTGTGAATACTAACTGCAAAAAAGATCTCAATGCCAAAATATATACCAAAAGGATGCCAAGGTACCTTGGATTCAGGATTATCTCGTGTACGAAGTAGCTGCATACCAAAAGCCTAAACGGCAGTCAGCAAGTAATAACAGAAATGAATTAATGTTGGGTAAATGAAATAATATGAAGATTGAAAACCAACATAAATTTGCCCTCACCTTCTCATAAAATTCTATGGAACGATTAAGATCGCCCACTCGAAGCATCACTTGGCATAAGGGTTCAGGAGAGGGAGCCCTTTCCAAAAGTTCAAATTTATAACCATTGGGATCTTCAATAAATGCAATTACTGTGCTGCCTCCCTTGAAAGGACCAGGTTCCCTAGTTATCTTCCCACCCTTAGCTCTTACAATGTCTACTATTCTTGAAATCTAGTAAATGATCATGAAGAAAAAGAAATGGAAATTCCATCATATACATTGTTCAAAAGACAATATAGCAGGAATCCAAAGTGATTAAGTGATAATCAAAACTATCTCCATCTCCAAGAGAATAAGAAGAAGAAATATACAGTTGTTATACTTGCATATACCAAAATATGTCGCCACCGCTCGCTACTAAGGAACAAAGTTTTTAGAAGGCAAAGATGTTTATATAAATGATAGTACATAGTAGAGGCCATGAAAGTTAGGCAAACTTACATCATCGACAGCAATGCCAAAATGGCCAAATCCATTTCCAATATCATACTTGTCAATCCCATAATCTGAAACATTTAATCAAAGAATATGAACATTAAATGAAGGGTTTCCATGCCACAAAGTGAAAATATCTGTAACTATATACTCTATGAGGAATCTCAAGAACTTAGCCGGGCTCTTACTGTATGTCAGTTCAATAACAAAGTGCGCATCTTCAGGCCCGTATCCAAGAAAGGCGTTGGTATATCTCTGCTCCGGCATGTCCCGCTTTCTGAGCAACTTCATTCCAAGGCATTCTGTATAAAATCTGAAACAACCAACAAATTTGTTTTCCCATGAGAAAGATTATAAATATTGGTAAAAGAAGAAAAGTAGTTTAAGAACTAATTGAACTATGGATATACTTTATGGTTCTGTCCAAGTCCCCAACACGATACACAACATGAAGCATTCTTCTCTTATCCTGCTTGACCCAATCAAGTACATTTTCCTGTGTCGCAGATTGGGACAAGTTCCCTGATGCCATCACTCTCACTGAGTTACCATCATGCCCCAATAGCCTGGTTGATTTCACGCCAAAACTATGGTACTGTGGAACATCTGAATTGCAACACCAGAAAATAACACAGCATCATTCATTGAATCATGAAATGCCCACAATCACTCAGAAATCAATGTTAAAAGCATATGGGAAAAAACGCACAATTTTTTTGTTTCAATGGAGGAAAAAAAAAATGGCTGACTGGGTGTAAAAATTTCAGGCAAACAGAACAATGTGGTCAAAATCTCAAAGGGTCCATGAAAAAGATAGCAACTTCGGAGACTATTTGCAAAAGGGTCAAGGACATTGAGAGATAGAGAGATTGCAAAGCTTACCGCTGCCATGGTGAAAAAGAGAGAACCTTTGAGAAGGGTTGAAGGAAAAGAGAGAAGGGTTGCAGAAACGAGGGGAAGGTAACCTGAAGGAGGAGAGAGAGGGACGAAGAGAAGAAGCCATTTTTGGGAGAAGCCACGGTGTTGTGTGTGAATTGCGTGATGCTGTCTTCTGTCTTATGAATGATGACTATGAATTGTGTGCTTCAGGTCAGAGGTAATAAAAGGGCTTTTTGGGCACTATGTTTTCGAGGGTTTAAATAAGGTGGCAATGTGATGGCATAGCACTTCTTCACCTTTCACAAGATTTGGTGTCTCTGCAGATTTGCTTGTTCTTTCCAAGTGGAATTGCAGCTAGTGATGTCTAGGGATTCTTTTTGGATCAATGTCCTATTCTTTTTAATTTTGAAAAGAAAAGAGTTACATTAGTTAGTTTTATTGATTATTTACGTGAACTTCTTATGTTAATGTAATAATTAATTCTAAATAAATGACAAGATGATTTTCATTTTAAAAACAAGAAGGTCTTGATCCATTTTTTATATGATAAGAATTCATTTACACATAAAAAAAAAAGCCTATCATATCTATTTTATCTAATTTGAAGGATTTATTTTAATATATTATTTGTGTAAAAAAAAAGGTTTTCTACCGTTATTTCAGTATGCATAGTTATGTTATTAAAAGTGTTTGACCTTTATCATAACTACTTTAAAAATTATATTGAAAATAAGATACTCCCTCAGTTTTATTATTGTTTTTTAATTTATACACTTTAAGTTATGTGTGAGTATTAAATAAATAATTGAAAATTTTGAAAGTAAAAAAAAAAGTTAATAATACTTTACAAATTACCCACATTTAAGGTTATCAAACTCGATAGTTGAAATAAATTTGTGAAGTTTCAACAAACTCAAATCGTCAACTTGTAAGCGTTCACATATGTAAAAAAAGATATTATGTACACAATATAATTAGTAATTAAACATGATTAAATGTCATATTTATAAATGATATTGAATAATATTAACCTTATAATAAAACAAATAAAAGAAATATCATAAAATATACCTTAACTCATGACTTAATTGTTATGTTATACTTTATTCTACACACGAATTATTTTGTAGTTCAATAAAACATAACTCAATTATGATAAATATATAAAATTAGCTTATTAAACTTAATTGATATTATTTAACATAAGCAAGTCAAGTAAGTATCCAGCAAAAGTTGTCAAATTTATACATTTTGAGAAAAAAATAAAGTGTTAATTTAAAATTGTAAACACGTAAACTTACAATCGATTTTTATCTAGTTTACACCAAAAAGAATTTACATGATAGTTAACTCATTTTTAGGTGATATTA
Source organism: Nissolia schottii (assembly GCA_003254905.1). Classification (NCBI taxonomy): domain Eukaryota; kingdom Viridiplantae; phylum Streptophyta; class Magnoliopsida; order Fabales; family Fabaceae; genus Nissolia; species Nissolia schottii. The sequence goes on from QANU01097637.1 coordinate 140,099, forward strand.
TTATAAACTTGTAAGAGCTTAAGAGTTAACTCAAAAGTTTAATAAATATGTCTCACTCAATATACAGATAATGGAGTGATTGAAGTTATTACTAGTGTATAAGTATAATAAAAATAATAATAAGGGTATATTATAAGAAAATTGTTAATGTTGTCTAAATTTAGATGGTGAACAAATATTTGTAAAAATACAAAAATAGAAAAATAAACAAGTAAAAAAAAGGAGAGAGTATGATTATAAGTAATTCGTAATGTCTTGTATCCTATTGCCTTCATTTTATGTTGGATTCACATGGAGGTGGAGGATGCAGGTAGAGTTGTTGGGCTTGCGGCTGCTAGTATGATGGCTTTGAGGATGGTTAGCTAGGAGTGGCCTGCGATGGGGTGGGTGAAGGTTAATGTGAATGGTAGCTGATAGGAATAGGAGCCCATAACTCATGAAGATTAACACCAATGAACTATGTGAGAAACCACACAAATGGGTCAAACACCACACTTGTTCTTCAATTGTACTGTTGCCACTCCACAAAACATGCCGCTTGGCCTCCACATTGTCGAGAAGACTTTCAATACAAGGGATCCCACACTTGGATATAACGACCGCCATTCTCCAATACTCCACCAAGCCAATCCAAACCATTAGATCTAGTACTACTTGATGGGAAATGGGGAACAAAACTGGAGAGATTAACACCAATGGCCAAAGTGAGAAATCATGCAAATGGGTCGGACGTTACATCTTGACCCAAAACCTTAATGTAATGACTTTATATGTGTCCTCCCACTTATATACGATTCAATTAGTCCATTACCAACTAATGTGAGACTATTTTAAACACTTGCTCTTAAATCCCAACAATAGCTCGCTTGGTAACTTGGGACTGGTGGTTTTGGTAGTGTTTTTCGTGGTTCTAATGGGGAGTGAATTGTTGGTTTCAAGGGTGGCATAGGCATTGCAGAAACCTTTTTTCGAAAATTATTAGTCATTCCATTTGGATTACAGGTGGCGTGGGAATATGATTTTCATCATGTGTAGTTTGAAAGTGATTCCTCTAAGGCTCTCCACTTGATCCGTGACACAATTTTGGTGCATAACTTTTGTGCAATTATCAATGGTATTAAGGAGTGATTGTCTAGAGATTGAGATTTTCGCATCACTCATGTGCTTCGCAAAGGGAACTATTGTATTGATTTTCTTGCTAGGGAAAGGTCGTTGTCAATTTCTACATCGTGGGGGCTCCACTGCCATTGTTGTAGGCTCTCCTTTCCAAGGATTATAGAGGAACTTGGTTTCTAAGGTAGTCTAATCTTTATTTTTAGTGTACCTTCTAAAATTTAAGGGTCTCGATATCATAATGTCTAGAATTTAGCCAACTATCTCACTACTTTGAATTATTTATTGTTTTAAACTTATGATTGAATCTCAAACATTTAAATACAAAGTGATACTAATACCTTCGTAAAAATGGTACCAAATGATGAATCTTTTATATATTAAAATCGGTGAAGGCTACATTGCACCTTAAAATTATGGTGTGCGATGCACCAGGTGGGAGTAGGGTGGACCACATAAAATTATTACATGCTTTATCATATTAAATTATATTTCAATGCATTTAATTAATAATTTCATAACCCATTATCCCCCCTCTCAACACTAGCAGCTCCAGTGAAGACTCAAACGAAGCTTGGACGACCTCCAACGACTGCGAGTTCGTTGTCAGTGCGCAATTCAGATCCAATTTAAAATTTGGGGACTCTGCATTCAATCACTGCAAAGTGCAAACCTTGTGTTTACTAATCCTAATCTATAAATTGGTGGTTGTCGTGTCTAAGAAAGAGAGTATTTGTGGAAGGGGATGGTCGTTGGTGCATGAAAATGAAGAATAAAAAAAAAGGGATGGTTGGATCAAGATGGGAGCAAGAAAGAGAATGGGAAACAAGTAACCAATAAAAATATCCAACTGCTTATAATAAATAACAACAATCTAAGGGTTTACATCCCTCACTTTACAACAAGGTGCATCATGCACCTTAACATGCAAGGAACATTTAAGCTAATTCCTAAAAAACCATGATGCTACTCAATATCCGTTGAAATGCCATAATTTTTTATACAATGATTAAAAACTTTCTTTTTAACGTAGACACTATGATTATAACTTTTCTAACTTAAGTCATGATTTTAAAAAATATTGCAGCGAATAGTCCTCTTTTTAAAGAAAATACTGAAACAAGCACTTACTTTTCTTGTATGTTTTATTTTTATGTGTTGTTGTAGTATTTCAATTGCATCTGCCTAATAATTTAAGATTTTTGAAAAATTATTCTTGACATTGTGTAGATTGTTGAAGTTCCTCACCAATTTTTTGGTGTGTCTGATTATGTGTAGATAATCATTTACTATAAGTATGTAATTTTCCATATACAAAGAGGGTTTTGACTTGTTTCTCACTTTGTTGGCATATCTAATTTGGCCTATCTTAAGACATGCTTAGCTTAAATTCACACTACACTTGCTTTTAAGCTTCAAGTAAATGAATCAAATTTAATTTACATAGCAGCATAAGAGTTTTTCTTTGCATATGCATTAGATTCACACTCACAATGGGCATACGTAACTTGTATTTGTTTATGGAAGACAAAGGTAATATTGGTATAAAGCATTTCAAGCTCAGCAATTGAGTGGGCTTAAAATATGTATCAAAATTAAATATTTAATTAAAAAAAAACAAGAGTTCATTAAAGATAAATTGAAACTTTCTACTCTACATTCATGTTTTAAGTTTTAACTTAAATTATATATCACCGCCCATTAAGGCAAATAATAGGATCAACTCAACACGAGAATCACATTGCCAAAAATGAGAAATTAAAAAAAAAATCAGAAAAAAAAATTAATATTTTATATAAGCATTTTCTCTCTTACTTGCCCCTTTCAGTTTTCACTCTCAATTTTCCACTGATCTCAGCACAGAGAAAGAGAATTGAACTAGGGTTTCATCATCACTCTTCGAAAAATTCAGGTATTTCCATTTCTTTTTCCTCTTTAGCTATTTCTGTTATCAACTCTGCGATCGTTCTTTTGTGAACCCTAATGACTGGCTCTTATATCTGTTTTTTCTTCATCTTATTCTTTTTGGCCCCCAAACTTGCATCTCAGAGTCAGCTTAGAAACTCCGATCGGAGCTTTACCCATTTTTCCTTAACCTTCAGGAAACCGATTGGGACGAGAAAGTTTCAAAATTGAAGTGGAAAAGAGATTGAAAAAACAAAGTGAAGAATTTGCTTTTGCAGTTGCTAATTTTTGGCTGTGGCTATGGGATTCTTCAGATTGGGGTGGCAGAAACAAGTTTCTCACATCACTTGAAAGAGGGAGGGAAGTGAAAGATTTGGATCAGAAGTTGAGGTGAGGTGAGGTTTTTCAACTGATTCACACCCTTTGCTCCTTCTGAGCTTAACTGAGTTTGCTTTGTTCGTTTACTATTCAAGGTCCTGATCTGTTTGAAAAGGAAAGGATTTTGTGTTTGGTTTTGTTGGTTTAATTGTGTTATTATTACTAGCGGTGCCCAGGCACGAAATCTGCATATTGAACTTGAGTTTATTTGGAATAAATGGACACTATACTTTATTTTTGGTATAACAAAATTTGGATACCAAAAGCAGTTATTCACTCCAATCCCTTTATTAGATGCAATAGATTATAATAATTATTATTACTATTATTAATTATTATTATTATTATATGGTATACGATTCTGGAGAGGAGACTTCAGCAACTGCAGTATTGTTACGGGCCAAAGTTTAATACCACGGAAGTTTGTATAAATGGAATCTGATATGCCCTTGAGTATAGACATAGGAATGGGTTGTGATTTTTTTTGATATTGTGAATGAAAATCTTGATTATGTTACTAATTTTATCATGCGAGGCTGTGTTATGCAGCTGATATGGATTGCCTTGTTTACTGCAATAATGAATGCAGGTATTTGATGGTTACTGATGGAGGTGGACTAATTTGTAATATACGTCTGGTGTTGTTTGAATTTTGATAGGCTTAGAGATTGCAACATGGAGGATGACAGTGGGCTTGAGCTCAGCTTGGGTTTATCTTGTGGTGGCTCGTCCGTCAAATCCAAGAGTAAAAATGGTAGCTCCTCAGATACTAGGGCAGAAGAAGTTGGGAAAGGTGGGAAAATGGTTGATGGCTTTAAGAGCATGTTTGATGCTGGTCCTCAGAAGCCGGACTCGGTTGCTGGAGCTCGAAGATCTGATCCCTCAAAGCCAGAGGAGAACTTCTTTAGTGACCTTTCAAAGGCCAAAGAAGATAATGCTTCTTTGAATTTGAATGGGGGAGGATTTTGGGCTGCAAACAGTAACAAACCTATTGAAATCGAGGATGATAATCGGTTGGAGGCAGTAAATAAGAGAAAGATGTCTTTTGATGATGTACGTAGTCAAAAGAAGCAGGACGGTGATGTTCATCATGCTAGTTTACATGACAGGGCAAGAACATCACACATTTCTATAACAGAAGATGGCTCAACTGCTGAGAATGAAGATGTGGCGGATTCTGAAGCCGAGAACTCCACTTCTAGGCCTATCTCACGCCACGGTGATGGTTCCAAAGGATTTATCAGGGGTGGTGCATCTTCTGATGCGCCAAAAGAGGTCCGTGGAGTTGCTGACTCGAGTGCCGCTGACTTTACTGGACAGAAAAGATTCACTGTGTCATCAGAAAAAGATTTTAAGCTTGCAAACATGAGTTATGGTGCTTCCTTCTCTGCTCAACCAATGAACATGATGAATGTGCCGTACCCTTCTCAAGGAAAAGAGTCCAACTCTGTTGGAGTGCCTAACCCTCAGAGATTGATGCATGTGATGCCTACTTTAGCTGGTGAACGCCCAGGAGGCCAACCTGTGAGTAATGGGAGCTTGCCGGTGATGTTTGGATATCCTTCGGTTCAGATCCCTATGTTGGATAAGGATAACTCGTGGGGTTTGGTTTCTCGTCCTCAACAATTACACCCTTCCTTTGCTGGGAGGGGTCCTCCTAACTCAGGTAATTTAGATGTGGATGGATGATATAGGTAAACAATGAATCTTCGTGATGCAAGTTTCCAAGATGTGCTTGTTGGATTGGTTATAAATTGCTAGATGTTTTGGAATGTGTATATATTCTAAAATAAATCATAGATTGGTAAATTGAATCAAATATTCTAGAACAACTGGAATACCAAAATATGGACCCCATTTATGTCAGGAATGTTGATGACAGTCATAAATGCTTGTCTTTTCTGGCTGCAGTTTACTAGTATGGTCTTGTAATAATTGTAAGAAGCTATATTTATTGTTTCACAAAGCATATCGACCTTTCTATTTGAATGACATTATACTGTTGTTGTGTGAATATAGCTGCCCTACACATGATCTCAGGCAATATATCTGAGGCCATGCCATTTGAAGGAAGGCCATTGGAAAGAACCAAAGGAGAGGGAAAACTGCGTGTTACTGAAGAAGGCTCCTCTTCACAACCTGAAGATGTGAAAGGAAGCAGCACAAACCTCAGGGCCAAGGACGTACCAGACCAGCCGACAGGAGAAGGTTCCACCATCGACTTCTCAAACATTAAGCCAGGTCTTGCTGCAGAAGTGAAATTCGGCGGATGCGGTTCGTATCCAAACCTGCCTTGGGTATCCACCACAGGATCAGGTCCAAATGGAAGGACAATATCTGGTGTTACTTACCGATACAGCACCAACCAGATCAGGATTGTTTGCGCGTGCCATGGTTCTCACATGAGCCCTGAGGAGTTTGTTCGCCACGCAAATGAAGACCAAGCCAATCCGGAGAGCGGCGCAGTTTTGGGTGCAGTGGCGAACGGCAACCCTGCAGCCTCTTCTCATGGCTAGATTCCTGTACCATCTTAGTTGAACTTCACTAATAATATAGTTGGTTCAACAAGAGGATCTGGGAAAATCTGGCCATAAAAATTTTGTACAGATGAATGAGATTCCTACCATTTTTATGTATACACTTTAATTACCTAATTTGGCTATTTTCCTTTAATTACTTTGTAGCGACTGCAAACAAAACTGCAGTTGCATGTAATAAAGGCCTATCATCATCCATCTGTACTATTAAATGGTAATTAAGCTTCTGATTTTATTCCTGCAGTTTATTCAGCTTTTAATGGAACTTCAAAACGTGCATCATATTACACATTATGAATCTTCACCCTTAATCCTCTCATGTGCACATTTTCATATTTTTTAATGAGGATCCATTCCCGGCTGTTTCCAATGCATGGTTATGATTCCATGTTTCATCAATGCTAAAAGCAATGCCTCCTTTTTGCATATTCAATCATCACAAGTATAGTTTCAAGAAATATTGCCTCCATTTTCCACTTCCCGGTTGCCTTTAACTAATAACTCCACGCCCATTCCCATGAAGGTGCCAATGCCATTGAAAGTGGGTATGGGTAAAAACCACTTCTTTGACCCTTCTAGTTCTCAAAGGGAATTAATGAACCCCTATAATGGAGCCTCACTTATTGTAAAGGCCAATAATGTAGAAAAGAGATGAAGGCTTTTTTTTGCTGACCTCCATTTCTGGTTCCATTTTCTTTTGGATTGATGGATCTACCCAAGATAGCTTCAAATATTACAAATCGTTGTTCAACATAAATAACAAAGCATCAACGCATGATTGCACATTAATTGTGTATCATAATTATACTTTCTTTTATTCCTTCCATATCCTGCACCATACAACATAATATTAGTGTGAGTTTCTCGTATAACTCATTAGCATTCAAGAGTATTGATACCCTTTAATATTTGTGATTAAAGATTTAACTACACTTCCCACTGACTCTTATGATAAAAAAATTATAAAATTTGTGATTGAATTACAACCATTGAATATAAGAATGATACCTATATTCTTATAAAAATTAGGATACCGAAGAAAGTTCCAATAGTAAAAACCACCAAAATCTATCAAGTAATTTATTAAATTTGGCTATTGATTTAGTTCAAACCATAGTTATTAAACTTAATCCGGTCATCAACCTAGTGGTTTTGATTCTTCACAAAATGGTTTACAATACAAGTAAGGAACAAAAAGCTATAGATGCTTTGTTTTCTCCCCAAAACATGTTAGATGACTTTCTACTTCTTTGCTACCAAGTCTTGGAACAGTACAACTTTTCATCAGGCAACAGCATGACGAGCATGTCCCTTGTTAACCAAATCAACTTGGAATTTTGTGTATTAACATTGACTTTCAACGTTTACTTTTTTAGGTTTTCTTTTGCAAGGTCAGCGAAACTAGTACACTTAACTTGGCCATTATTGGTGAAATTAGAAGAAAAAAAAATTAATGGGAACATAACAGGTTGGTTAGTAGGAAGGATAGTGAAGGGTTCATGATCATCATTATTGAGCACTGATAAATTGAAATAATATGTTAATTCCACATAAAACTAAATATAAGTCCAAACAGAACCGCAGATTCCATAACATATGCAGCCAGATCAGGTTATCTTTTCAATTTATTTTTTCATCCACTTTAGGGCCAATAATTGTTATGCCCCGTCTCTGTAAGGAATGTGGTCAAGATAGTTTTATAATAGTTTGAACAATTTTCTTTTCTTGTGTTAACTTTTGAGGATGAATTCGGATCAAAATTCTCAAATCCAGTTCTATAAATTTTACGCTCTATATATTTTAGCTAATTTTTGGAGTGAATTTAGACCTTCAATTCTTATATTAAAAAATTAAACCATAACACATTTGGAAGAATGTGGCATTTTAGGTGAGTTTAGATTCATGTTTTGGTGGTTTTGTCTGAGCAGTAAGCTGCCAAATTAGACTTAACCCAACTCAATGACTTTCTAGGATGTGATGTGAAAACAGCCTTTGACATTTTTAATTGCAAATAATAATCCTTAACAATTAACATACATATCTATTACAAAGTCTGGGTTACTGAGTTACTGAAATATATTTTTTATATGCATAATAAAAATTGACGTAACACTTGTTTAAAATGTCTACAAGTTATATCAATTTGATCACATTTTTGTTGATGTTCAATCATAAATGGTCTACTTAATAGTTAATTGTAATGCAATGGTTGAATCAATAAAAGTTATATTTTATAAAAAAAATTAAAAGGTGTAACGATACCTAAAGTTATGCTAATGTAACTTAATCCTGAACCATATATATACACACACGTGGAGCTTTCATTTGTTGGATTCAGTGATACAAACAAAACAAAATCAGGGTTGATTTCAAAGTTCAAACTCAAGGTAAAAGGATTAAATCTTGCACGCCTAATTAATACAAAAGATGGCGTATAAGGATTAAACTGATGAAATTGTGGCGATGTCATATCGTATGTCATTAATTCTTAAACTCATGGACACGCCTACCAGGTCAAAAATAGAGTTTAAATAAAAATTGTAGGACCCCCCCCCCCCACCTTGTGATCACTATTGAATCCCCTAAGTATTATAACGACATTTTTTAAATGGAAGAATCAAATTGAGACGCAAAACGTAGCCTAAGAAGAAACCAAGAAAACTGACACAAGAAAAGGTTGCTATTTGAGGGAAAACAATATATAATAACAATCATGTCCATGCACAACAACTCCATCATCACAAACTATATTTTTTTATGGGGAAAAATGTTTAGGGAGGAGGAAAAGACTCGTTCCAATTTAGGAGTTAGAGCACATCCTTAAGTCCATCGAACGTTTATAGAGATATTTATAAACCACTCTACTAACAGAAAAACCTAAAAATCAAACTTAAGTTATGACGATGCATGAATAAAAGGTCAACCAAGTGAACCTACCCGGTTAGTCCCATCATCACAAAACAATTAATCCCATTATGAATTTATAATCTTTCAGCAATACCAACTAAATTTGTGACTCGCTCTAGGTCAGAGCAAGTCTTTGAACCCATCAAATGCTTAAAAAAAAACCTAAGAATTGAATCTAAGTCATGACAATGCATGTGCGAAAGGCAAACCAGATAAGTCAACCCAGCCGATTAGCCCCAACATCCCAAAATAAACAATCCCATTATATATTTGCAACCTTTCAACCACACCAAACTATTCACTTATGCTGCAGAATGCTTTGAGAGAGAGAGAGAGAGAGAGAGAGAGAGAGAGAGAGAGAGAACAGAACCATGAATCAACATTGTATTAGCCTCTTGGTTCTGCTCTATTTCCTACTATTCCCCCATGTTAGAGCACAAGGTGCACCACCTTCTTCAGGTGATGCTGTCTCAAACTTCCAACCAAGCCTAGCTGTTGTCATAGGAATCCTTGGCATCATGTTCTTGCTAACCTTTTTCCTCCTCATGTATGCAAAGTTCTGCCAAAGGGGTGCCTCAGTTCCTCCAATTTGGGACCTAGAACTAAACCAACCAACACTTGGAAGATCAAGGTCTTCTAGATTCTCAGGAATCGACAAAACCGCCATAGAATCGCTACCCTTCTTCAGATTCTCCTCCCTCAAAGGATCAAAGGAAGGGCTTGAATGTTCTGTGTGCTTATCGAAGTTCGAAGATGTCGAAATCCTAAGGCTTCTTCCAAAATGCAAGCATGCTTTCCACATTGATTGCATAGATCACTGGCTTGAGAAGCACTCAAGCTGTCCACTTTGCAGGCACAAGGTGAATCCAGAGGACCAAACAATCTTCACATATTCAAACAGTTTAAGGATGCTTGTAAGTGAAGAATCAAACATAGAACTCTTTGTCCAAAGAGAGGAGGAAGAACAACAACAACAACAACATCATCATCATGGCTCATCAAGGTTCTGTGTTGGAAGCAGCTTCAGGAAACTTTTTGTGAAGGGTGATGATGTTAAGGAAGAAGAATTGCCAATACAAAAAGAAGCAGAAAAACAAGATTTAGATAGCGATGATCATAAGGGATATCATAAGCACAAGCACAAGATTACTATCTCTGATGTTGTGTTCAAGCATAGGTGGAGCAGTGTGAGCTCTTCAGACCTCATGTTCTTGAACTCAGAGCTTCTCAATGATGCATCAAGCAACAGGTTCAACATCAACAACAACTTGGACCCATCGAATTCCGAATCAATGCGAAATTCAAGAGTTTTGGACAATGAGGAAATTGTCATGAACATCAAGGAGGAGATGGAGAGGAAGATTTCATTTGAGAGCAAGGTTGGTGCACTGAACAAGATTAATGATAGTTCTGTTTCAGATTCTGCAGCAACAACAAAGCAATTGAATCATGGTGAGAAGAGATCAATGTCAGAAATCACAGCCTTAAAGAGGCACAAGGTGTTCAAGGATTCTAATTCTTTGGTTGAAAACAACAAGGAAGAAAGAATGAGGCAGCTTTGGTTTCCAATTGCAAGAAGAACAGTTCAATGGTTTGTGAATAGAGAAAGAAGGTCTCAGCAATTGTCACAGAATAAAGAAGAAGAGACATTAGATGTATAGTCCAAAATCATCGTTAGTTCATAACCTTGGTGAGGTTAGAGATCAATTCAACATCTTCTCGTAGAATCTTAGGTGGTTTTTCTGTTGGAAAAAGTATATAGTTAAAGCAAAATTAAGCAGGTACACCTTGATTTCTTGTTTTTTGTTTCAATACCAATTTTTTAATTCTTATGATTTGCATAATTACAAGTTTGTTAATCTTTCTATTAACAGAAAATGAATTAGGATTTGTTCTTTCTTTTTTTGTTTTTCATTTGATAATCAAGTTTGTGTTGATTTACAGTAATACAGCTTTATGTCGCCATGCTGAATAATATTGTGTGTGTGTGTATATATATATATTTGTGACAGCTATTTGATTTAAATGTAACAATCTTGATCATTTCCTATTGCCATAATTTTTTATATATATTGTCCATTCTCTTTTTTGCTTAGCATATAAAAAGTTGTACATTATTACAACTAAACTTAGGCAACAAGTAGCTGAATACCACCTTGGTTCCATAAATCAAGCATGTTCTTTTTTATTCCCTCCTCCTTATTAAGCAAGGGGAAAGCAGGACTAGAGTTTTAATTTCCATATACTAATTTTTTTGGTTGTTATCCATTCAAATCTTCTCATTATAATAGTGAAACATATTTATTGATGTGACAAAATCTGGTTAAATAACAGCATAAATTAGCACATACAAATTAAACTCCAATATAAAATGGATCAATCCCACAAGTTCAAGAAACATCGATGAAGAAACAAACCCAATCCTTTATTCGTCATGTTAATTACTACTTATCCTTGACTAATCCTTCAGCTTTCTAATTCCTCCTTAGTCCTAAAGCCAAATGGCAAAATTGCCAATTCGATTCAAGTCAACCAATAGACAAATAGAATTGAGTCTATTGTTTATGTTATTAAGCAGTGTATTATCAAAACAATGTTATTAGGTAGTGAAACCTCATTAAATTTTGCAAACAAAGTGTCAGTTTCTTTTGTCTTAAGTAATGTATTAATTCATTAATGGGACAAGAGGTGCAATACAATATCACTACGTCACATAGAGATAAGCCCTATCCCATTGTCTTAACGGCATAACGAAGGATTCCCACCTCCTCAGCTATTCATATCACCAGGTTTCACAAACTTAATTGTCAGCTTTGTCAATACTTTAATAAACTAGAATCATCTAGGTTCTAGTAAGACAGTAAGACATTAAGGTGCTTTATTTTTAGAGTTTTATTTATTTATTTATTTATTATTATTATTATTATTCAAGAAGAGGACTATCAGATCGTCATTATAGCTTAATTATTAATGTTAATTTATATCATCATTGTTAGTATTGCCAATGCTGTACATTAATTACATATTTTCGTCATGGGTAGGTTTTTCTTGTCTTTATCATATTAAAATATTTTGGTTAGGAGAGTGGAGAAAGACAAATAAATATTGGACAAGATTAATACGGGGGATGAATACATGTGCCCAATTATAATATAAACAAAGTAATGACCTAATGATGTTAGTGATATTGATATCAGAGGTCACCTACTCTGGATTACCACTATAAGAATATTTAAACTATATTCACAATACTAAATAAATCTAAACGGCCCATTAGCCAAAACCCAGAGTTGGGCTATTACAACATGGAATCTGACCCATTAAGGACCCAAGGATTGCTAAACAAACTCAGGCGTGAGAAAGCATCATGAACACGTGACAATAATTAAGAAACGTTCCATAACGGTTAATTTGTAAATCATGTAATCTACTCAACGCCTAAAAATTCTTTTAGCTTGGACGTCAGAGTGCGTTTGCAAATTTGATTGTGTCTTCAACAACTGTTACTGGAGTCCAAACCCCACTGTTAAATAGACATCAAAATTCTATCACCCTATTAGGTATTATTGTTCTAACCTATCTCTTTACAAACAAATCACGTTATATATGTATTTTCGGTATAAAAGAGATCTAATAATATAAAATTCTCATACAGATAATACGTAACAATTAAACAAAGATAAAACTAGAAGTTGCTAGATTGTTCGTCCATTTTCATGGAAGGAAAAAATAGAAACAGTGGTATCAAACATTGCCTTTTTTTAATAGAAACAGTGAACAACAGAAAGGTTTGCAGCAAAATTCTAACGAGAATCCAGAATCCCAAATGCACGTGAGTTACATATGACAGAAAGATCTCAAGTTCTTTAAGTCACGTTCTCAAGTTAACTCATGAATTTAAGTCGTCGAATCCAACTATCTCACTTAAAAACTTTAATCTAAAAAAATTCAAATAAACTAGCATATACTCAAATAAACTCAAGATAAATTAAAGACAAATCTGATTACCTTGGTTAATATAGCCCGTAATCATGTATATTTTAACTAGAGAAAGTTGATTTAGAAAACCCCTTTAATGTTAAACAAATGACTCAAATACACTATAGATTTGCGTAGCTCTATACCAGCTGCGCTAGCTAACAATTTTGCCGCATCATGTAATTTAATAGTAGGCATATATCATTTAAGTGATAAGGATATGACCTTCGTAGGAGGGAACCAATTGGTTGCATTTAATTATGTAAAAAGAGATAAAGATACAAAAGTGTGAAGTGAGTCTTACCAATTTTATGAGGACTCTACTTATTTAAAACCTTGGTATCTTTATTTCCCTTTACATGACTAAATAAGAGCAATTTTGATATGAAATGATCCATTCCCATTCCTCCTAGAGCATTAAGTTGCGTATACGTACCTCTCGCCAACGCCATGTATAACCAGAGTAAAAGTACAGCCAAATTTGAGTAATACACGAGCAAAATATAATTAAGAACTTAACATATACGTGATTATGTGAATATGAACATTAATCCGTGAAATAAAATATCCATAAGTTGTCATACAGAAAATTCTAAAACTGCCTGAATTTCAATTGGAAAATGATAAGAAACTCACTCATGTACAAATATATAATATTTACAGAGGAGAGGAATTCCCAAAAAATTAAAATTAGGAAAGAAAAAAAGGAGAGAGGTGACAGACAATATAAGGAACATATTGAACCTACCCTACTCATTCAGCTACTTCAATAAACAAATATACCAGCATGGAAAACACCAAGAATATTTGGTTTTCCAATGCAACCATGCCACAAAAAGTGAACCATGGGGAATATATATTCTGGATCTATTTGCTCTCTGCATTTTCTGGCTAATTGGCAATCTTGGATTGCAATTTGTCCAAAGAAGCAAAGGTGGGAGTATAGCCAATTGACAAAAGCTAATAATGCTCATTCTCCTACCAGTCCTCAAGCCATTCAGGCACGTTAAGTTCTTCTACCTCCTGTAATGGGGAACCTAGAGAACCAGTGCAATCCTCAGAACGAACTTCCAAGTACTGTGTTACACGCGAAATAATCTCCGGAGGAACAGGAAAAGTATGGCGCCTAATCCCTTCCCATTCAACACCATTAAACCATGGGTGACTCTTGACAGAATCAGGACCTTGGCTACCAAGCCTAGTGTTTTCCTCCACATCAAGTAACTGAACCAATTTGTCATACAAAAAGAATAAGTATGCATAGATGTTCTCATGCATGCACCGGCACTACACACAGTAAGAGAAAGATAACCTTAGTTCTTGTAATACCTTAGAGATGAGATCAGCTGCTTCGGAGCTGAAACTCTGCGGAATAAGTAGCTTCCGTTTTGCAATTTTGGCCACTGTATCAAGTTCATTTTCTCTCCATGATCCAAATGGCATGTCGCCTTGTAACAGAAAATATATCAAAACTCCCAGCGCCCACCTGTATACAAAAGTGTTATCAGGCCTAACAGCTATTCTAGGATTGCCACATATTGATTAAACAGCAGCCCAATGCATGAGGCTCCCAGCTAATGGATCTAGGGAGGCTAAATGTAATCAATTGCAACATATTGATTACAGCGTAAATATTTTTATTTGGCAAATGGAATACTGAGGAAATAAAGAAGTACACATCTACCAGGAGGAATTGTGTGGTTTACTGAGAATCAATGGTTTCATACAAGTTTTATTTATACCAGTCAGCAGCGAAACTGTGGCCTTTTCCCAGCACAATCTCTGGAGCTAGCGAATCTGCCATTCCACAAATTGTGAATGTTCTCTCACCAGAAAGCTTCTTGCCAAATCTGAAGTCCACCAGCTGCATCCAGTAACACGTTTAGGAATCAAAACATTGTGCTAAACAAAATGAATAATTGTATATAATAGATATCCCTATTCCACGGGTATGTTTTGGGACAAAAATATCAGTCAATGGTAACAGAAGTCAAATAGACATGAACACAAGAAAACATTAAAACAAGTTGCCAAACCTGTATCTGTCCTGTTTGGTCCAACATCAAAACATCAGGTGACACACCTCTGTAGAGAACACCATTCTGAAATTCAAATATGAAATGCATTAAGGAGGAATAGACAGAGAAACTTAGCCACAAGGCACAGAAGGCAAAAAAACAAGGCAAACGAATTATTTAGACATAAGACCTTGTGCAAGTCTTCTAAGGCGATGACAACAGAAGCAGCACAAAACTGTGCAGCTGATTCACCAAAAGGACTTGAAAGTATGGAAGACAAAGGGCAAGCAAGACGTGTATTTAGCAGTATACCAGCATATACACGGTCAGCAGAAGTGCATAAAACCTGTGGTATACAGGCTGAAGAACTCATACCCTTAATCAAATCTTTTTCTTTCAAGACTTGTGCTTCCTTTCCTAACCTTTTCACCTTTGGCTTAGAAAATCTCTTCAAAGTAAGCAAATTTTCTGCTCACAAAGTGTATTCAGTTAACAAATTGCATAAACCAAAAACAACTTCATCAAACACTTCTTTTTTGAATAAAACATCAAATCATTCCCCTAGAGTTTGCAACATCAATCAAATTTGTCTCCATAGTTTCAAATCGATCAAATTCGTCCCTATAGTTGGCAAATATCAATCAAATTAATCCCTGGAATAGACATGCAAAGGGACTAATTTGATTGGCATTTGCCAACTATAGGGACAAATTTGATCGATTTAAACTATGGGAAAAAATTTGATTGATGCCGCAAACTACTTTAGGGACTGGTGGTTTATTCCTTTTTTTTTAATTTCTATTAGTTGATGAAGGAAAATCCAACCAAGCGATCAAAGGAGGGGGGAAAAAAAGAAGGCAGAAAAATTGAGAATATTTTGATATTTTGAAAACTAAAAGATTAGGTTCACATAAACACTCATTCGGTCCTCTAAAGATTTTTTCATATCCATTGACTATATCATTTATAAAGTTAACTCAATCAAGAAGGTAATTTAATCCTCAAAATATTAGGTTTACGTCAATTTACAAAAGGACTTGTTGAGTCAAACTTGGAGATTGATGGGATCAGCTGATGTTTAAAAGTAAAAATTGAAGGAATACATTTATGTAAAGCCATTATTTCCAGTTTCAAACATCCATTACTCAAATTTTAAGAGAGAAGTTAGAGAAAGATTATAGCTACCTGAGTCTCCAAAATATGCCAGCCCAATCTCAGAGCACTCAGTGGAAAAGACTGTCTTTATCCACTCCTACCAGGAAAAAAAAAGAAGAAGGTTCATAAGGAAATTTGAGGATCTCAAGCCCAATGCATCAGAAGCAACAGAAGAATCTAACCAAATCTGAGAGCTGGACTTTAGCAAGGGATGGAAAGTCAAAATTTCTAGTCAACTCTGTGGAATTATGCCTCGACCTACAGACAAGTTAATGGTGCCAATGATATGAAGCTTTGTTTTATAGTGCAGTATATAAGCAAGTGAACAGAAACCAAAAAGCTGTTGTCTGATTCATGAATGCATATAAAGCATACTTGTTATCTTCCAGAGACAGCTTTTGGATGGAGCCAATTACAGATTCAAATTTCTCCTTTGTTAGTAAAGAACAAACGACATCACCCACAGCAACAGCACTTAAGGAACCGACACATTCACCAAGAAGGGCCCATTCACCGAAATAGCTTCCCTCAGGCTTCTCTATTGACAGTTCTCTTCTGCTCTGTGTGTCATCATTCTCAATATGGATGTCAGCATTGAGGCTGCAAACAGTTGGACTAGTCAATAAACCGGCATCAAAAGTGAGCTTCACTTGTCCCTTCTGGATAATGTATAATGCATGGACTTCATTCTGCAAAGACGTACTAAAACTCTTCAGAAAAAGACCAGAGAATAATTGGACAAAAATAGTCAAGCAAATGCTTACGTGATCAATTATTGTCTGCCCACTTGAGAAGGAAACTTCAGAAAGGGAGTCAGAAATCTGACTCAGTTGCAAAATTGACAACCTTGAAAGGAGATCTACAGACCGAAGCAACTTCAAGGATGATAAGTTAGAGAATTCTGACATTAAAATCCCTCGAAAATCTTCTCGCTTCAAGGCCCAGAGAGTTCCTTTTGTGACAGCACGTACAGAAGCCTGGAGTGGTTTATTGTACCTGTAATGCCAAATTTCAGGAGAGGGGGTTACATATTTTCCAGGGGAAAAAAAATAGTGTCATTGCAGATACATATTATAAAAAGTAAGACACGGAAATGACTTTCAAAGATTTCCAATGAATAAGAAAAAGAAAAAGAAAAATGCAAATGCATTATAGCGTACGCCTAAAAATGTGAAGGAAAAATCATATAAAATAGCACATGTACTAGAATATTGCAATTATTGTTGAACTGCATGAGCCAGTCTGGATCACAGTCCCCAACAAAATTAACACCTCTGACTCAAGGAAACTTCATTGACCTAATATCCAGATATTTTTCATGTCAAAAACAACTACTACAATTTAGTAGGACCACAAGAAGGGGCAAAGTGGTTAGCTACTCACATTAGAGCAAGTTCTCCGAAACATGATAGTTTTTCAGCAGTGTAGCGCTGTAAAACCCTAGGTACCTCCCCATCTTTTTCTTCCTGCCATTGTGATAAATGTTGAACAGGAATTTTAACACAGCTCATTGACAACACAGAAACTAACACAATTTTAGAAATGATTAACTAGAAGCAACAGTCATGATGGTCCTAGACCTTGAAAACACAATTTCATCTGGAATATACCAGGGGGAAAGCAAATTAAAAGTACTGGAATGCCGGACTAGATTTTAGAAATAACACAAAGGTGGCTTTCAAAAGAGTTTATATCTTGGGGGGTCATCTTTATCAGAAATGAAAAATCGCTTGCTAGGAAAGCTAAGAAATATTTAGAAGTTTTCAAAGCCTGCAGGTGCCATGGCCCATGCCCTAGCCTCTGGCCAGGAT
Source organism: Nissolia schottii (assembly GCA_003254905.1). Taxonomy (NCBI): domain Eukaryota; kingdom Viridiplantae; phylum Streptophyta; class Magnoliopsida; order Fabales; family Fabaceae; genus Nissolia; species Nissolia schottii. Next base: position 157,901 of record QANU01097637.1, read on the forward strand.
AAATTCCAATATTTTCCTAAAAGAACAGTCGTGGAGCCAACAAAGAGATCAATAAGATCCATACTGCAGTGAAATGAAAAGTGTTATAAACCTGAGTTGCCAAGACCTCAAATTCTCCACTACCAACAACATAAAAGCAGTCACCTTCACCGCCCTGCAAAGTACAACTTTTTGTCACAATTTTGTCATTACAAAATACAAACCAAGCCAAAATAGAGAATGTTAATATGATCCAATGCAAGTTCCATTCAAGAATGGTATGCTCCATTTTCAGCCAGAGAAATCAATAAAAGCTGAACAATGGTACCCTATAACTTTCAAATTTCAACTAGAAAGCTGACCTGTTTGACTATAATATCCCCAGGTTGGACCTCAACTCTTTGCATGCAATCCAATAAGACATGACACTGAGAATCAGTGAGTTTTCGGAAGAGAAAATGATCATGCAACGCCTGTTCTATCTGTGCCTGTGGCATTTGAAGATGAAGCACCATCAAAGTTTTGCATTTTTGAACAAGCTAAATGGGAGAATACAAAACAATGAATTTGTACAAGCATGGAAATGTTATCAATGCAAATACAAAAAGGAGAAAAAGAGGAGTTAACTCAATCGCAAAACAGCAAAAGCAATAAAATAATAGGGGCTTACTTCTTCCTCCCATGTCTTTCTGTGGGCTGAAGATGGAGGAACCCAAGATTGTCCATTCTCTAAGGAATTTTCAAGTGCCCGGATGCGTGCCCTTGACAAGTCATGCCTTACACGTTGGTTCCTAGAGTTCCAGCCAAAACCAAAGGTGGAGGGAGATTCTGAACCGGTCACCTCTACAACTTGAGGTGCTTGAGTTCGTAAAACATCACCATAAGTTGCTGACTGACCAACAGCAGGCTGCTTAGAAATACAAGATCAGTTAATAACTACAAACAAGGGGAAAAGAATCCATGGAGATATTTAGAAAATAATATACATGAAGGAGAAAGAAAAAAAAGAAAGAAAAAACACCATACTTCAGTTAGCCCATTTATATGCACAATGATGATTGTGATATCATCTGTACGAGTTTCATACTGTAGCCAAAGTCGATAAGATTCAGCCACTATTGCAGCACAAGCATCACGAGGATCTTTGAATTTTGCAACCTGGAAGCATGATGGCAAATTAAGAGAAAACATTTTACTTAAATCGGAAGATAAACCAAATCTAGGTTAAAAGTGCTATAAATTTACAGAATTTAGTTCTACATTCATGCTTTAATTTGGACTATGGAAAGATAAGTTGTAAGGTCACTGATGCCTTCATCTGAGTCTGTACATAAGCAATTTCCCACCAAGTTTCACTCAACAACTACATGACCTAGTACATTGTCAAAGCTGGACAGTGTGACAATCAACAAAGCACCTTGCCAGAAAAGGAAAATACAATTACACCAAAAAATCAATTTTTGGGGTTTCCCTTATTTATCCTGCATGAGTGGGAATGATTTACCAGATAAAATACCCCACAAAAGCATTGAATTACCAAAAGCATCACGCAATTTAGTAATGTGGACCATAAGCCACAACTAGTTTGGTTGAAATATTAAAAGAAGATCAAATTCCATAATTTTGAGACAGAAACCACTACAACTTCAAATGCTTATTGAGAGGATTGCATTTGCACCCTCCCAGATATCACCTCTCTCACTTAAAATCAATCTCACTCACGAAATAGTAAGCTAGGGTATGTTTAGGATAGTGTGCTTGCAATTCTGCAAATTCCAATCCTGCTTGGAGACTGAGAAGCAGCTTCGTAATGAAATGACCTGATTGCCCTTTCCCATTTTGTAAAAAATGTATATACATACACAAAATTTCTATCATCCACTTTGGTAAATTAACACTAAAAAGCGATTATTTATTCCTATCAAATACCCTGTCATAACCAGCTTGGCTTATAAAAGGTTTTAATAAGGTGCTTTTGGCACTGTGCTCTTTATGCTGGAGTGTGGGGTACCCGGGTGGAGCATATTTCAGAATTCTTTGCAGTCTATCTCTTCTCCACACCTTTAATGGGAAAATCATGTTTGCCATAGCTTGGTTGTGGGTTTACGCGCACAAATGAATTCTCTCCCCACCCCCCTCAAAAAGTCACTTTCCGTGTTTGCTTCTCCTAATTGCAAGAGTGAATTCCTAATCCCCAAATACGAGAAACACGGTAGCTAAGACCAATCATACCAGTTCGTGGCTGCAACTGAAACGCAATAATAACCTTGCCACCCAACTTGCTTTTCCCCCAAAAAAAGCAAATTTCAATGTCCCTCTAGCATCATAACAAAGTTGATCTAAAAGGAAAATAAAACTTAAATGCATTACAAAAAATAAAGTTTCTACCATATCGACCACTGTTTGGCTAGAGATGAACTCAAAGACTCCATCACTTGCAAGCACAAAGAAAGGGTGATCTTTGGTGAGCTCAAAGACGACAATCTCAGGGTTAGCAACAACTCCAATACTCTCAGCAATCGAATCTCCGATGCTCCTCGTGAAAGCAGTCCCAGGGTACATCCCGTTGGGGACCCACAACCTAGGCGGGTCCCCATCATCATCCCCTTCCTCATTCCCCCAGCACTGAACATCAGGGTTCTTCAAACCCTCAATCTGGTCCAAGGTCAAAACCCTAGCCCCACACATCTTCACCCTCTCGAGCTCGTCCGCCCTAAACGGCGTCTGATCCAGTGACAGATCAACCGCCACCAGGTCCTTCCCCCTCCTCTCCGCAATCACCGCCCTCGAGTCGCCGGAATTCGCCACCACGATCGTCCTCCCCCTCACCAGCACCGTGATCGCCGTCGTCCCGCTCATGCTGTCGTCCAAGACGTCCCCGTGCATCTGCGAATTCGTCGCCAGAAAAGCGCCGTGGCAAGCCTCGACGGCGTCGCTCGGGAACCTCGCGTTCCGGAGGAGATTCTCGCAGAGCTTCCGCTGTGCGAATTGGGAGCACTGCGCGCCGTACTCGCCGTGGCCGTCGAAGACGCCGAAGAAGTGGTCGTCGGGGCTCGTTCCGAACGGCGTGTGGATGCAGAAGCTGTCCTGGTTCGCCTTGTCGAGCGCGTCAGGGTAGTAACCCCGCTGCGAGAGGAACGAGTAGCGAAGCTCGTAGTTGAACGAAGGCACCTTCACGATTCTAGAACCTTCCGGCGGAAGGAACTGCGACGAAACCCTTGCGAGCCTCCGTATTCCGGCCTCCGGGTCACGTGCCAGGCTCGGCTGGTTGAGCAGCTGGTCCCTGAACTCGCCGTCTTGGGCGGCGGAGGAGGAGTCCTCGGGGTCGGAGGAGGACGTGCCGCGCGGCGGCGGACGGGGTACCGGGTCGCCGTTGATGCTGGAGGCGGCGCCACCGGCGCAGGTGTCGCCGATGCAGACGCGGGAGTAGATGCAGCCCATTGTTGGGGAGGGGAATTGGGAGATGGAGAAGGCTGAGATGCCAGAAACGTTGGCATCAAGATGCTGCTGCTGCTGCTGCTGTTTCTTCTTCTTCACTGGACATGGACACGAACATGGACACTGTGTGTTATGTGTGTGAGTCCAAAAATCTCAATTATTAAGGAGGAGGGAATTTTTGGGGGCGATGAGGCTGAACCACAAAACTCTTTTGCATTAAATGAGGATGTGCTTGGGAAAATCAATTATTAATAAGAGGATAGAAATGTTATATTATTTATTTTTATTTATTCAAGTTTCGACAAGGGGGAAAATGGGGATTTGGGTTTTGAAGTTGAGCTTGAGGTTACTACTACTGAACGGAGTTTAGGTGTTAATTGAGGGAGGCTGTGGAAACAAACTAGTCAAAAATTGAGGAGGAGAAGGAAGGAAATTTTGGAATGGGTCATGGAGGATGTGTACAGAACTTAGTGGGTAGTAGTGGGCATAGGAGTTGGAAAGTGGTTCAGAACTTGATAGTTATATATTATTTGCAGTCCATCCACCTGATATATTGTGTTCACTCATCTTTACTGTGTTCAAAATCTCAGGTTTTTAAAAATATTTTTTAGAAATTTTATTCATTATTTTAGTGAGACTATTTGATTTTAGTCGTAAAACTTTATTCACTGTAAACATGTTTAACAGAATTTGAATTTCACATCGATAATATAACGTGAACAAAATAAATTCATCTAATTCATAATATGATTCAAATTCAACTTATAACATGTTATTTAACCCAATTTTAAACAGTGGATAAGTCATAATTTGAGACGAATTTGGATCATCTAACATATTATAAGTTAGAGTATGAGTTGTATGAAGTTAGATACAATCCTTCATTAATTACATCAATAATCAATAAAATCTTACTAACAATTAGATTAAAAAATATGTAATTTGTAATATATTTAAACTAAAATTAAAAAAAAAATAAACTAAATCTCAAATATTTATTAAAAAAACCTTAAACGTGTTTACGCTTTAATTTTTAATTTTTAATTTTTGATGTTGGGTTGGGGATGAGATAGAGAGGAGTGTGATGGGTCGTAGTGTTTTGTTGTGTTGGTGTGTGGAGACGTAAGAGCAATGCATGTGTGAGAGGTCAGAGTCACAGCTTTTGTTGCTGCCTGTGCGTGTGGACGCGTTTGACGCTTTCACGCGCCTAAACGTTGTCGTTTCGTTTCACTAATCATCACCACTGTCCACTGCATTATGCCAAAGGTAAAGGCTAGATTCACATTTACATCCTCTCAAAGTCTAACCCGAAATGTTTACATGAGCCAGGTTATCTGTTTGTTTTTCGTCATTAATCATGTATGTGTTTGGTTTTACTTTTGAAAAATTGATGATTTTGTCAATTTTTGGTACGCTTATTGGAATAGTATCTATTGAATTCAAGTTTTATGTATTATTAATATAAATATTTGTCATGTTGGGTAATTTACATGATTTATTGGTTAACATGCGTGTTTCTAGATTTATATTAGTTGGTGCTTAAAAACTAACATCTTATATAATTTATCATTCTATTTTATTTCTTTAGTTTTTAAGATGTCAATTTTTTTAAAAAGAATAATTTTAATGTATTATTGGTAGAAAAGAGTTTTATATTTTGATAATGTATTGTCACATAATTAAAAGTATTTTAATTCTCACATCTAATTGTTTCATTATAAAACATTAATATCGATACAATATTATTAATGTAAAAGAGTTTTATTTTGTAATGTAATTATATGTTATCAAACGTAACAATTTTGAGCAAATGAATGTGAAAAGTAGATATAGAAATTATTATAAAATAATAAACTTTACCATAATTGAGTTTTAGTCATCTCAAAAGTGAGAATAGATGACTTCTCTTTCAAATTGATTTTGAATCATAGAATTGATTTTAAAAATGGATTGAAAGGAAATCAAACAAGATGCAAAATTGTAAGAATTGATTCCACTTGCCTAAAATAGATTTTGAGGCAACCATAAAACCAAACACATTGTAAATTCAATTGTGAGTCCCATGGTTTTGATCAACCGTTTGAAAAACCAACACATGATTTGTTTCGTGTTTAATTTTTATGCGAAAACACCCATAATTAATTTTATAGATTTAAAAGTGAGAAATTTTTATTTTTAGTGATTGTCATAATTAATTTTGGGTATTCCTGCTTGAAAAATAAATCTTATTATTGGCCATATGAAACTTTCACATGATCATGATGTCACATAATTTTTATTGTTACGAAGTTTGAAGTAAAAATATTTGATTATTTTCAATGTATTAAACATATTAAAAACTTTGAAAAAATTTACTTTTTCAATAAAATATTTTAGCTTTAAATTATTTAACAAATATCATTAATGTCCTTAACTTTTATAATAAAACAAAGTACTTAACTTTTCCCTTACATCGACCACTGTTGCCATCAACACCTACTACCATCTCTATTGTTGCTGCCATCACAAACTATTGTCGCCGCTTTTGTCACCACCACACAATTGTTGCTGCCACCCACCAACAGTACCATCACTACCACCATTGTCGTTGCCACCTCTACCATCCTCACAACACAACTAATAATAATAATTATTATTATTATTATTATTATAGTTATTTATTTTATAATTTTTTATTTTATTATTATTTTATTTAATTTTAGTTACCTTTTATTATTATCTTAATATGCCAAATAAGATAAAGTTCTATGCATGCTAATACTATTAGCAATTTAAAATATGATAATTTGAGAGATAATATTGATAATTGATAGTTATGAGACACAATATTAATTGTTTTTAGTATTAGGAACACAACACATGAATAGAACACGAAAATAAATAAAATTGTATTTTTTGTATATCACAAAAAGTGTGATAGAAGAGAAAAAAAAATAATTACATGTGAAAACAAAGAATTAAAATAAGAGGGACATGATTTTTTATTTATTTTAATCTCTATCATGTATTTTGTCTGCGGTATCAAAATGCAACCATGTAAAAGGCTACTTTAAAGTTTTCAAGGTCACGGCCGTTAGGTTATTTTCATGATTATCAGCATCGGAATCCCTTATTGCAAAGTGTGCAATCTGCAGCATGGTAGTACTTCCTGGTCCATAGATGTACCAATTATGGAATTTAGCATGGGAAGTAAACTTTACTAAAAAGTATGTAAATGCAAGAAGCTGGGGTAGATATTTAACGGTTTACATGGAAGATTTGAACTTTGAAGGTCATCCACATCACCACCACCACCACGTTCACTCATTATCACACCCTCTTTCCTTTTCTAATTTCCCATATAGGTGTGGTCCCTTGCTATCTTTCAGCTATATATATATAGCTGAGGGACCCGCCTCAGTATATTTATATTTTAATCTTATCACACGCTCCCATACCAAAAAAATCCATTAAGTTAAAGAAATGTATACTTGATGTTATTATTATTTCAACGCTCTCTTTTAAAGCTTGTTCAGCTTTATAAACTTAAAATTGAAAATTTTTTATTGAATGTTTTCAATTAATATTTTATGGAATATCTGAATTATTTAATGAAAATTAAATATTTTGTATATACTAAGTGTACATTTTTGTACTTTATTTTGTTAAATAAATAGCTAATTGACTTATTGGATTACAAGTGTATTTCTTTAAAGTTGTTTTTAATTGAAAGTAATTTGCTCGTACTCGTAAAATATAGATGTTAAATCCTATTTTAAAGAGAGAGAAAAATGCTTTTTGAACACTGCATCATCCTTGGTATTCAAATAGCACCCCCATTTTAAAATGACAATTTTAAAGTTAAAAATGTTTGACATTCTTAATTATTTAGTCTAACTATCATCGTAATAACTATTATGAATGACGCACTTGTCGATAATATTTTTCTTTTGTTCTTTAAATTAAATTGGCAAGTGTTTTCATAAAATTGTAAGGAGGATAATTAGACTAAAATATAAAGAAATAAAAGGTTCAAGTATTTTTCTTTTAAAATTTAACTTCTTAACATAATAAATAAAGTGTGTCTAATTATTATTTGCTTTTAGTTATAAAAAAATATTATTTACTTTTATTATAATTAGTCACTTTTAGATTTTTCCTAAAGAGTCTGAAAATAAATAAACTAATAAATATTATGTACTCTTGTCTCGTTTAAATAAAATTTTAGAATAAAGTTGAATTAGTGTCATAATAAGTCAACAAACTCTTATGCTATTTATTACTATTTTACCAAGAAATATAAACATACAATAATTAATACTAGATGGTAACCAGCGCGATGCGCGGCGAGGATGACAAACTATTTTTGCGAATATATTTAGAATAACCATCTTTTTGACAATACAAAGTAAGTAGTTGTGACCATTGCACAATGCAAATGAAACATTATTTTTTACATGTGTTATTACATTATTACAATAAAGAAGGAATAGTTTCGCACCAAACGTTGGGATCAAAAATTCAAGATACCGTAGAATATACATACGTGCATTTGAAAAAAAGGGAATGGTCATTCGGTAAAAGTAGATTTTTAACAAACTAAACACATTAATATTAAATTAGGTAATAATGAACAGTATGCTAAACACATTGTAACTTGGACCTTAATTTTAAAACAACATCCTATTACATCAAATTACATAAAGTCTAAACAGGGAAAAGTTCTCTGGATATGAGCAAAAAGTTCTGTAGCGTTGCCAGATCGTGTTATACCAAGAGTAAAATTGGACACGGAAATTGGTTGAGGGAAAACCCTAAGAAATAGAACCAGTAATAGAAGAAAGGATAAAAATGAGTTGGAACGTTATACCTCAAATCGTGTTAGGTCAGTCCTTAAGAGTTTATTTCTATCTTATCTGAAGTAATGCTCAATGGAAAAGTATTGACAGAAATCCTTCCAGTATTAGATGTGGGTCACATTGACAACTCATCCACACGCAATTACTGGCATACTGAGCAGCAAAGACTTGTTTTTAGAGGAAAGAAGAAGTTGAACAATGACAAGAGTGACAACAAAAGTCGCGGAGAGGAAGAAGAGAGAGACAGATCTGACGATAAGTGGTTTGGTGTTGGTGGGTTGGATAATAAATAGACCAGGCTGCTTAAGTTTTAAGTTAAGCCCAACGACCTAAAACGACTAGTTTCCAATGACCATAAGACACTACAAGAAGCTCAATATTAATGTCTCACACGGTCACAAACAAAAAAAAGTTGGACCAAAAATAAAACTCGAGGCAAAAAGGCCAAATGGAATTACATATGCATGTGTTATACTAAAAACCAAGTTCATATTCCTAACCCAATATCATAGGTATTTAACGGTAAACCAAGTTT
>QANU01097637.1:167414-189944 GCA_003254905.1 Nissolia schottii
GACGACGAGCCCGGTCCGCATCCCGGCAGGTTCCAGTTGGCAGCGTTGGACCGGTCGAGCGCCTTGAGGCGTATATTGATGACCTTCGCCTTCTTAAGCGCCGCCGCCATATCGGCATCCATCTGCGACCGGAGGTCCCACACGGCGGCGGCGTTGTGCAGCGTCTTGCTCTGGTCATGGCTGCCCTGGAGGCTCTGCAGGAGCCGATCCACTTCGCGGAGCTCGTCCTTGACGGCCTCCACGTCCTCGAAGAACTTGTCGAGGTGGATGCCGCCGGTGGAGGTGGGTGGGGGTGAGGGAGGGTTTTTTTTTCTTTTTTAAATAAAAACGGGTTGGGTCATAATTTGGGTCGGGTCGTGGGTCTGGGTTGGGTTTTGGGTTATGTCGCGTGGCATCCCACGTGGCGCACCGCATCAGCGCCGCGTCAGCCCAGTCAACCCTCACCCTACCCCAGGGACTAAAACCTAATTTTACAATTTTTAAGGGACTAAAACTTTTATGCAGGGACTAAAATCAAACTTTCTAATTTTACAGGGACTAAAAACATAATTAACCCTAAAAACTTTCATAAAATTAACTCCAAGCAATATAAGACTTTAACTTTCACCACAATTCATATATTAAATTTGAAACACTCCTAAAGACTTCATATTTCCAACAATAAACTCCTATATAATAATACAAAATATCACTTTTCTCAATTTATCAACGGATCGATAATTGTTTGGGCAATTAATACATTTGGTGAGAAATGGAATGAGTTGTGGTGGGAGGCATTAGAGATTTATATTTTTCAACATTCAAAACATCAAAGTAAAATTTGCAATCTTTTGTCAAAATTATTATAAGTAATAGGTAATATTGACATGTAAAACTTTATACAGTGAACAGGTTAATGCATCTTATCATTCTTTCGTTCAGACATTATCATGAGTTAGATTTGGCTATTAATTTTCTTAATTGCCATATGATTTGTTAATTTTGAACTTGAGAAAAAAATTTCCCTCAACTTAAACTTTCGTTTTTCCCGGTAATAAATTAGTTTAATTAAGTTTTAATATCTTTAAAGATTACATAATACATTTTCCAACTTCATAGACTAAAACAAAGGTTTATTTGTTCAACTTTACATGACCAATAATTTAAAATTCGAAGAGACATGCTTACCTGTATATTGTTGACCAAACTATGAGTGGGATAGCCATTGCAAGATGACAAGAACCATGCGTTCATTCTTTTTAGCCTAATATATAGGACACATACAGCTGCTACGAGACATAGGAGTCAAGGGATGTTTGAGGTGGTGTGAGGCAACAGCCACAACAAAAGAAAAAACAGTGGAATGCACGCTGGCCAAAGGCATTCCATAATTCAATTCAGCCATTCGGCACCCTTACCCATGTTAGCATGTCATTCTGCTACCTACTCTCCCCCTCTCTGTTTTTGCCTTTTTCATCCATTCATTCACACCAAAGTCACCATCAGCTTTAGGCAAAGCTCAACGTCACAACACAAAAAGATGGCCCATATTAATTTGGCGGTCACTGTGAACATGTAAACTATAGTTTATCCTCCTAAACAGATATATCTTATAATTATGTTTTAAGATTTTAAAATATTGACTATAGTTTATTAAATAATTAAAAAAATTAAGAGGAATTTTAGGATGATATATATATATATATTATGTTACTCGTGAGCATATCAATTTTAGTCTAACAACCGACCAGACATTATGCGACACAAATACAGTTGCTAATAACACAAATCGATGAAATAATGAAACCTCGTTACTATTTTGCTTTTAAATATTAAAGTGAGGAAATAGTCTAAACAGGAATTCTTATATGCTCTTTAAGTAATATATTTTTTTGTTATCGTTTATTTATTGTTTTACACATTATTTATTTTATCTCCTAAAATATCAACATGCATTAATATGCCAAACAATAAATAGAAAACAACAAGAAAAATCTTAAAAATCTCTTAGCATAAGAACATAAAAAAAAATTGGTATAAACAAAGAACGTTTTATCGATGATCGAAAATTGTGATGTTCTATCTAACTACATAAATGGAAGTATATTCTTGTCTCATTGAAAGGATTAAGCTTGACAGCAAAGTAAAGCAAAGCAAAGTAGGATTGAGAAGCAATGCAAATTTGAAGAGGCAACACCATGGATATTGAAGATGGACTTCAAGATCTGGTGTTGATAAATAAGCACAAGCTGCCAAGAAACCGTTTGGGAAACTCCCCATGTGGAAGTAGAGGCCCAATTAGTGATAGGTGCCTTTCGAGTTTCTCTTTTATGCTCCTGTCATTTTCTTAAAGAGTTTGAACTTTTGGTTTCAAAGCATCCCTATTTTAGTGCTTTATTAAAAACAAGGCAATGGATAGAGATAGCATAATAACACTACTAATTTATTCCATTTAAAAAAGACTAATTTAGTTGACTTTTAACAATTTAAAAATCAATGAGTGCATTTTCTTCTTAACCCAGAGTCTAATATGACTGATATTGTCAACTCCAAAACTAAGGTGAAAGTTTACTGTGAACAGAGTTATACAAAAAACAAAATTCCTTGCTAACAAATGTGCCTATTTTGGTACTGCAAGCTGGGATCATGACAGAAGTCTTGCAAGTTCATCAACTCTTATTGTTCCCTGTGGCACTACATTCGGTGGCCGCTCATCAGAATCTTCTTTACTTCGAATTGTCAAACTCTTCTGAGTCTTCTCCATTTTACCTTTGATCTTAACCGTGGTTGTTTCTTTTTTCTCCACAGTTGAATCTTCTTGCTTGACAAATTTTTTAACCATAACCTTTCTAGTTCTAGGTATGCTAAAAACAGGCCCTGGTGGAGCTGATTTGGCCAACGCCACTGTGGTTTGGTAAACACTGTCAACATCCAAAGATTCATCATCTAAAACAAGTGCACTTCCTTCCTCAACGGCTTTCCCCAACAGCAACAAAACTCCTTCTGTGCAAGGTGCATCTGATCTTGATAGTTGCTTGATATCTGCTGCACCTGAACTATTTAGCAACTTATCGGTATGAGGATCTATCAAGCCATTAATAGAATTGTCAGTAGCTCCTGGCACGGTTGCATTTGGATGTGTGCTACCTGAAGGAGGCGGCTCACCAAAAGAGCCTGTGGCATCGTCTGTGGTTTCGACTTCACAGGTTCTCATAGAAAGTGAACCAGCTTCAGTAACCACAGACACAGATAGATTGCTATGGTCTACAGGATCAGGCACCTCAACCTGAGGCTGACACAAACTCGCATCACCTGAACTAGTGGAAATCCTACTTTCATGAGATTCACTACTTAGTTGCTCAGCTGAATTCTTCTGTAACGACAGTGGTGAGATTTCTTCTGTGTCTGAAGTCGGTGTATTGGAATTTTTACTGTCAACATCAATTTCATTGGCTCCATTGCAGTCATCACTAAGACTTGATAAAGAGGACCTCCAATTCTGTCCTCTCCACATAAGTATGTGCTCACTCTCAAATGAAAGCAATATGCATGGAACAAGATCCTAGAGTCAAGGAACACAATTGGAAGAGAAGATGTTACTACATTATCATTAAAAAGTTCGTCAACAAAATTCATGTCACACACAGGTCAATCCTATGACACCAAAGAAGAAGATCAGTTCATGTGATCTTCAACGTCCGATGCAAGATATAGGAGAAATTGGCTAATACCCTTAGTTTTGCTCCAATCCTTCGATAGTCACTTTCATTTAGTCCTTGGACATTTATTCGCACTAGTTCACACTCTTCAAAAGCCTCTCTGACATTTGCTACAAGGTCACAGTAAACACCATTTTTCGCTGTAACAATAAGAAAGGCATGCCTCAGTTTCATATAGCCAGAAAAAAGGGCAATAACTCTTATTTTAATTTTTTATTTTTAATAATTGATTGAAGGCTCAAAACACCCAAGGGGTTGCAACAGTTATTACATAGACGCATCGCAAAATCAAAAGCTGGACAACGGGCAATAACTTTCTTTTTGTGTTAAATTGTAATTAACATCCAAAAAGACTGTACCTAGCTTGCATATTGGAATCAAGGTCCTTCCCTTCTCACGCATTTCAGTTGCTTTTTTTAGGGTTAGACCTTCTGGAACTCGCTTAATTAACTTAGGATATACTGGAGGCACAGGTTTCCACAGCATAAGAGGAAAACGCGGGCGTGTTCTATAGTTGTAGTTTCTACCCCGGAAAACGTATACTGCACCACCCTTTCTGTAAATGATTTTCCCCCCAGTTCTTTCCTGGGAAAGTAAACAAAATGAAGCAAAAAGGAACATAAAATAACAAATGAAGTATTTTTACTGAAGAATGCCAGGGGACACAGCCAACTCAGAAAAGTAAGAACATGTAAACCATTGTAAAGAAGAGGTAAACAAGATATACTTTAGATCATTGAGAAAAGCCAAAGAAGATAGATGTCAATGAAAAAAGGAGAACTTTATCCCCAAGAAAAGGTTTCAAACAGCAATAACAAGCATGACTAAATCCAATGATAAGTGGTAACCTATATTCTCTGTTACCTTTTTACGCACATTACAGAAAAACAAAGGAAGTACTAAACAAATATTTTAACCAAAAAGCAAATAAACATGAAAAGCAGGCTGAGATATTTACTTCCAAGACTTCTAATAGCACGTAAAAGCACACGTTTGAATTCATAATGAGCTGGTAAAAGTGCAAGGTGCAAAGGATCAGACGTTGAAAGCAGAAGAAACCAACCTCTAACTGCTGGCACACATTATCCATGTCGACGGTACAAACCCCTTTGCACTTAATCTTGCACACCCTCTGCCGCTTCCAATGAGCATGTATATTCTCCAACATGTTGTGTGTCAAACCATCTCTACCTTCAAAGCGCAAAAATGCATAGAAAAAAGGTGAACTTTCCATTCCCAATAACCATATTAGCAAAAATACATGTGATCTCTTTCTCTTTGCTCTTATGTGCCTCTACCTGCAAAAATGTTATTTCTAACCAAGTTCTGCTACACGTACACTAAAAACTATACACCATACATACACCCTATACTTATATACATAAAATTTGTGTTTTAATGCATGTAATGTTTGTGCATTTAATTAAGTATATAATTGAGAATATCATCTATAAGTTTGTAATGTTTGTGCACTCATGAAAATAAAGTTTGTGCATTATTAATGGTGTATGTATGAGTGTATAAAATTGGGTGTACATGTAGCATTTTTGTTTCTAACCCCCACCAAAACTAATAAATAAACATTACAAAATAAATAAACAAACATTATAAAATAGAGAAATAAAGATTGTCAAATATAAAAGATGAGCAATATTAGACACACATGTACATGAACACGTAGAATTATTTGGTGACAATATTTTATTTTTGTTTATTAACAATACTAAACTCAAGTGTACACAGACACAAAATAATATTTGGTGACAATATTTGTTTCTCTATTGTATAATGTTTGTTTGCTTATTTTATAATATTTGAAATTTGAAATAATGGAACAACACTAAAAAATTGCATTTCCCAACTCAACTCAATAAATAATAACACAAGCTAAAGTTGCTACACTACATACATTATCCTCTCTAAAACGTAGAAAAATGCAAACCTAACCTAGATACTATTCCTTTCAGTCACATTTGCACAAACTTACAAACACATACACTGGAGTGTTCAATTTTTACATATCCCTCTCCTAGTTCATGGAGCTGATGCAAGAACCCTTTCCTTACAGATTAACCCTAAACCCTTAATTATCTGAAGCAAAAAGCATCTGAATTTCAATAAAAATAAATTAAAAAAACAAACTTTTCCATACATTACAAACCAAAAACTTAACAGAAACAAAAAAGAGTACCGATATTGAGCTGGCGGATAGATTTCATGGTGCGCCCAACTAACTCAGTGATTTCTTCCTTCGTCAATGGCTCCCCCAACACCTCCTCCCTCGACCGCAAGTGCTGGGGACCCGAACCGGGCAAAAACGGGCGGGGCGACTGTACCGGCGGCATAACGAACTCCTTCAGCTTCTTGTTGCCCGGCTGCCGCGGTGCCCGACCAGTCCACGGTCGCGGCATCGTCGCCGGTCCGAACGGAAAGTAGGGCGGTTCGCGCATCTTCAACGGCTTCGTCGTCGGTGTCTCCGTGTAGCTGTACCGGAACTCGAAAGGCGCGCCGTCGATAACGTAGGAGACTCCGTCGTCGCCTATTCTCACGTCCGAGGGTGCCAATTGAACTCTAGGGTTCGAATTGGGAACGCTGGAGAATCTAAGCGCCGGGTGCGAATCCTCCGGCGGTGGCGGTTTGGAGTACTTCGATTTCCTGCCCGGAATGGAAGGGCGCGACGGAGCCGAGGGCGTTCCGGCGGACTTGAAGGTTTGGACGGCGGAGGCATCGGAGGAGGAGGCGGTTTCGGCGATTTTAACGGCGGAGTCGAAGCGGCGCGTGCGGCGGATGTCGTCCTCGATTTCCTGCTGGGTTCGGCGGCGCTCATTGAACTTCTCGGCGTTGGCGTTGTTCCAGCGAGAGAATCGGACCTCCGTGGAGTGATGGGCCGGGTCGTGGGTCAGGCTCGGGTCGATTGCTGGCGCGAAGATTGGGAACCGCATTGGCAGCTTCAGCGTGAGCGCCATTTCCCTCAGAGCGGAGTGAAACTCATGACACTCTTAACTGTGAAGATAGAAACCGAAGGATGAAGGGTACTTTCGGAATTATGAAAACGACGTCGTTTTTGAACGGAGTGGCACCAACGTAATTAACTGTAGCTGTGGGGCCTTTTTATTTTGCAGTAGCAAATAGCAAGTGAATGGGAGTGAAGTGAGTGACACACTGAGTTTCTTGCCGGAATGAAGGTAATGTTTGATTTGTTGAGAAGATTTTCATCATTTTCATTTTGTTCACTTTATGGGAAGCTGATTTCTTTTTCTACTATTCTTTTTATACAGATTACAAGAACTTGCTTTGTTGTCTCTAATTTGAGAAGCATGCTCGTAAATTTCCCTTTTCTGGATTTGGGACAGGAGTTTAGGGTTTCTGTAAGGAAGGATGAACGTTTAGCTAGTTTGGCTTTGAAGTGAGGAAGCAGTTGAGTTATTTGGGCATGAAATGTTTACTGTCATGTCTGTTACAGCTCGGAGACTGTATCATGTTGCCAATATGCGGCTCTTAGTTGTTGGATTATTGGTTGCTATAATAGTTGCTTTCCAATTTTCTGTACTTCCCTCTTGGAGGGTGCATTCTCTGTTTGATGCTGATAGGGATGGAGTAGATTTGGATGTCTATCGATCCGCTGCGTCCGATGTCATGCCTAATGTTACCTATGAATCTAATTCAGAAGATGGTGGTCCTAGGAATAGAGTAGATTTGGACCATGAATTCGTCTCTGATGGGGATAGAAATCATCAAGATGATGTAATTCATAGTTTTACTCAGGAAAGACCCAAGTTTGCGCGTGACGGTCCCATTTTGGAGGCTAGAGGAGGTACTAACTTGCAATTTGCATCACAAGGAGTTCCTTCCATGGGCCTAAAAACTCTGAATGCAAATTTGGGCACATCTGATCTGTTGATTACTGTGAGACAGTCTTCAAATGGAAGTCGAGTGCAAGGCGTGGAAACGAAACCTCAAAATGAGAATAAGTCTCAGATATTGAAAGCTCCTTCATACACCTTGAGTAATAAACCTAAGATGGGTGCTTCATCCAAGTTGGCGCGGCCGACTTCGATGACTCAGATGGACTCTTTACTGCTTCAGAGTCTTAACTCTTATATGGTATGGAGTTCTGCTTTGTGGTTCCATTATGAGTTATTATGGGATTTGTCATGTGTGTGGATACCTAATTTTCATGTATTATGTATTTGATGGCAGAGACCCAGGTGGTCTTCTCGAAGCGACCGTGAACTCTTATTGGCCAAACTAGAGATCGAAAATGCTCGTACGGTGCCAAATTCTTCAGCACTTTATGCACCTATTTTCCGCGATGTTTCCCAGTTTTCAAGGTATGCTAACAGTAGTTTAATGTGTTAGACGTATATATAGCATTGAGTTATAAATTATTCTATTTCATTCTTTATACTCTCAATTATGTGTTCTTTCACTGTTATTAGTGTGTTAGTATGATTGCTTTGGCCAGAGTTTTCAATTGCTAAAATGAACTCACCGAGCCATATCTAATTTGCTAAGATATGCACACTTTCAACTAGATTTTACCTATACCAGGCAGCAATGGTGTGGAAGTCATTCCATCTGCGCTGGTCTTCTTTCAGTAGATAATTGAATCATTTCTCTTCATCTGTACTTCAGGAGTTATGAACTCATGGAGCGCAAGCTCAAAGTTTATGTCTACAGAGAAGGAGAAAAACCTATATTTCACCAACCAAAGATGAGAGGAATTTATGCCTCAGAGGGATGGTTTATGAAATTGATGGAGGGGAATAAATGGTTCATTGTGAGGGATCCCCGAAAAGCTCACTTGTTTTACCTGCCATTCAGTTCACAAATGCTAAGGATTACTCTTTCTAAACAAAACCTCAATCGTAAGCAGATGGAGCAATACCTTGAGAGATATGTGGAGTTGATTGCAGGAAGATATCGTTTCTGGAACAGAACTGGGGGAACAGACCATTTTCTTGTTGCTTGTCATGATTGGGTGCGCTTCCATTTCATCACTTTTATCAGTATTCATGTATGTTTGTTAAATAGGTCCATGTTCATATTTAATGAGTTCGTTTTTAATATTGACCTCCCTTCTTTTGGTACAATAAGATTGACCTCCTTTTAGCAAATGTTGTATGCAACAAGCATTTATCAATTCAGAAATTTGATTAGATCATAAATCAGCATTATAGTTGGATTGATCATACTCAAAGCAAGTGCCTCACACACTAATCTAGACGTGTAAGAGTCCTTCTGATTTGAGGACCATGTTTATTGAATGATATGGAAAATTTTTACCATTAGTAGGGGTTGTGTGAATAGTTATTATGCTAAGTCATGGATTAATTATTTTTCAAGTGAATCGGGCCAAAATGTCTTGCAATATATCCCACGTGTCTTACACATCAAGTTCTTATTCTAAGATAAATTTTGTCTGAAATTTTTTAGCACCATATCTTAGCTAGTGAAAAGGAATGATGGCCCCATACCTATTACTTCATGTTGTTGAACCTAGATCTAGGACATCTTAATATTTTCTGCTATATTGACATAATGTATTAATTTGGTGTATGAAACTGCAGGCCTCTCAAATCACAAGGCAACCAATGAAAAACTGCATTAGGTCTCTCTGCAATGCAAATGTTGCTAAAGGCTTCCAAATAGGCAAAGACACTACTCTACCTGTCACATATATACACTCTATGATGGATCCACTAAGAGGTTTTGTAGGTAAACCTCCTTCGGAAAGGTCTATTCTGGCCTTTTTCGCGGGAAGCATGCATGGTTACCTCCGTCCAATCCTGCTAAAACACTGGGAGAACAAAGAACCCAACATGAAAATCTTTGGTCCTATGCCTCGTGACGCAGAAGGTAAGAGAATTTACATGGAATACATGAATAGCAGCAAGTATTGCATATGTGCAAGAGGTTATGAGGTTCACACCCCAAGAATAGTCGAGGCCATTTTTTCTGAGTGTGTCCCGGTTATCATATCAGATAATTATGTGCCTCCTTTGTTTGAGGTATTTAACTGGGAAGCGTTTTCGGTATTCGTTCGCGAAAGGGATATTCCGAATCTTAGAGACATACTTCTCTCAATCCCAGAAGAGAAGTACCTGGCATTGCATTTGGGAGTTAAGAAGGTTCAGCAGCATTTCCATTGGCACAGAAATCCTGTTAAGTATGATTTGTTTCATATGATTCTTCATGCAGTGTGGAACAATAGACTTTCTCAGATTAGACCTAGGTGATGATGTCGTTGATATTAAAGAGACGCAAGAGACATATAACCAATTGTCTCTACACAAACATGTAAGTTTTTTAGAGAGATGATTTTTGACGCAACATCATAGTGGGGTTATTGGGATTTAATATGAGCAAAATCATGGACAGTGCAATTGGAAAGGAAAAGTCCTATTTCATGCATTCAATATGTTGGGAGACTTGACACAAGCTGCATTATGGATTCTTGATGATTGTAAATGAGTCAGTTGAAAGTAGTCCATAAAGTCAAGAACAATGCACGGTCTTCTGTACTTTTGTGTGAATGGACATTCATGTGTACCATGGACATTCTATGCTAATATTTATTTGGCAGACAAATGGCAATGCATTAAATTAGTGACTCGTTATTACTTATAATAATAAAAATGTTTTTTATAGAACTTTTTTTATATAAAACATTAAAAAAAACACTTTAAATTATATCTAAACATTCTTAAAATTTAAAAGTAGTTTTTTTATTATATAAAAAGTGTTCTATTTTTTCAAAAAACTCGATCCAAATCAACCAGGTGTTGGTTGGTGCTATAGAACACTGGAGATCTGTACTCACCGCTCATAGATAAAGTTTAATGATCAATTGTTCTTTTTAATTTTTCTCCTATGTCAACTTAATTCATGTACTCAATGTTAATATAGTAATACTTGCATATCGGGGGTTAAGAAGGGACTAATGTTCCATTGGAAGTAAACAAAGAATTGACTGAACATATTCACATCATTGGCAAATAATTTTACACTGCTATATATATATAAATTATGGTTTAGTTTTAATTGAATTGATTAAATAAGACCACTTAAATTCGAATAGAGTACATTCTTTACATTATGAATGCAAGAGAAAGTGCAGTTTTAGTTTCATATTGCACTGCAACTACAAATGCGTTACTTGTTTGGTTGGGCCATGAGTCCATGACTCTCGTTAGCAATTAGCAGCTACATTTATGGGATGTTTGTATTAAGCTTTGGATTTACATTCTGAATATAATAATTAAGAATATCTTATAAAACTTATTTATTTCATCATCAAAATTTCTATAAATATTCGTTTAGATTTCTGACAATGAATTATAAACATATTTGGTTGGTAATATATATATATATATGTATTCTTAGAAATATGTATGATATTATCAAAATACTTTTAACAAATTTAATTATATTATTATTATTTTATTTTTAAAATAAAATTGAGGATAAATTAGTATTTTTTATACAATTTTCTCATTCACATGACATGAAAAGAAAACATTTTCAACCTTTGAGGTATGAATAAAAATACATAAAAACTTAAGTATATAAATTTTTTAGAAACAGAAATACATAAACACTTGAGTATATACCTTAAAACAAATGCGACAATAAAACATTCCTAGATGCTCGTTCATTATTGGAAATAAATAAACATACCTTAAAACAAACTTTTCCTTCTAAGTTTATGTGTGTTTGTTTTGTGATGGTGTATATGTTATAGAGTGACATCAATTGTTGTATAATCTTATTGGTGATAGATATTTTAAGCTTAGTTTAAGTTTTACCTGGCTCTGATGTACCATTTCCTTTGTTGTGTCTAAGTTATTATTGTCTTTGATTACTAATGAAGGTTTTATTGACAATAAAAAAATGCTCAAAGTCCAAACCAGAACCAAAGTGACGAGTAGTGTCCAAAAAAACAAACAAAGAAGACCGTGGTTAAGCCTTGAAATTGAAAAAAAAAATTTATATATATAAAAGGAAAAAAAACATTTATTTTTATTTTAAATTCGTGAAGAAAATGCACATGTAAAATATTTAAATTAATTGGCAATTGAATCATAGCTTCTTCTTCTTTTTTTGGTACTGACAACATATTTTTGTAGTGAATCATAGCTTTGAAGGAGAAAAACAACTAGGCCCATGGCTTTAGGCTTGTAATGTACAAACGTACCAAAGAAGCAAAAACTGACAATAGGACCCATTCACATTATGCCTTATGAACCCGTCAAGGGCCCTCTTGATATTTATAACTTAATTGTACGACAGGTTTTTCAGCCCATAAAGCCCCTAAGCTTTTGTTTGATGTGGGGAAATATAAATCTAATAGTATAAATAATAAAAGAAATTGACCCCAAAAAAAAATTTAAAATAAAATAATAAATGTGAATGTGACTGTACATGTCTAATTCTGATGGTTTTTAAAAAATAATAGGGTTAATTAAGTTTTTTGCCCCTATAATTTGGGAAAGTTTGGTTTTGGTCCCTCTATAGAAATTTTAGTCCCTGTAAAATTTGGCAATTTGATTTTGATCCCGGTTAACGTTTGGGACCTGACGGTGATGACGTGGCCGTTAGTCCCTGTCAAATCTGATTAGGTTTGCTTTATTAAGTTGTCGATTTCTCACACAATCATAACAAAATAAACCAACATTAATTCAGATGTTAAAGCGACTAAGAAACCCAATTCTATTTCTAGCAATTAAGTTTATTAGATGAAAGGGTTTAAGTTCAACCTTACTGAGACAGTTTTCACTCGAAACAATTAGGTCTAGATTCAAGCCTTAGTTAACCATATTAGACATTGACTTGTGTTCCACTTAATAATGTAGCTTTCACTCACAACATTAAGTCACAAACAACATTTAAATAGTTGAACTATAGCTAGCATTAAGCACAAACCAATTCATGAAAATCAAGAAAATAGATAGCTTCATTCATACATAAAGTAGTATGGATACAATTAGACTATAGCATTGATCACATTCCCAACAACAAGATATTATAAAATCATCTTACAAGTGAGGCTCACAGAGGCAAGTTAAGGATCACTTACCATGACACGTTCTCACGCCGTCATGACAAGGACCGACATGCTTCTCGATCCTCCTTGGCTTCTGACTTAACTTCCTCTTTGTTGTTCAACAAACTATTAAAGTGCTTAAGCTAAAAGAAATGAATTTTGGAGAGAAAGTGAGGAATTGAAGTTCTAGAAGTGCCTTTTGGTTGCTGCTCCGGGGTCTCTATTTATAGGCAATTTTCTCGAGGTCCGCTCAGCGGCCTCAGGGCTCCGCTGAGCGGCGCAGCCTTCTTCATGGTGAAGTTTTGTCAGTTCTGAAAGGTGGCTCTGCTTTGACATTATCCTGTCCCTGCCGAGCGGCGTGCAGAGCGCTGAGCGGTGTCAGTGCGGCTGCAGAGATTTCAGGGTGACTTGCAGAGCTTGCTTCATCCTCAAGTTACTTCACTTTGAAGTAAGGTCCGCTGAGCGACCTTGGTCCTCCGCTGAGCGGTGGCTCGTCTGCTTCCCTTTTTCTTTGTTTTTGTTATGTTTCTCCTCCTGTCCTTTGCCTCTTTCTTTTTAGGCATTTTGATATGTAATATTTTCATCATTTTAGCTCATTTGTATCCTTGCTTTCTTTTTATGAATTAATTTGCAAAATAGGGAGAAATTGTTTTGATAATATATGATTTAAAGAAAAACTATTATTATTTAACTTGAAAAAGTATCAAAATATAGTACCTAACAATAGGCAGCAGCATCTTGTAAGATGTCTAAGGCATACTTCCTTTCACATAAGGATATGCCTGAGGCGTTTCTAGCTATCTCTAACCCCAGGAAATACTTGGCTTCACCCAGGTCTTTGATTTTGAAAGCACCATGGAGAAAAACTTTCATGTCATTGATTGCTGAAATGTTGCTACTATCAATGAGCATGTCATCCACATACACAAATAAAGTAGTGAAGGATACAGAATTAACCTTGATAAACAAAGAGTGATTTGAATTGGATTGATGATAGCCACATGAGAGGAGGGCATCAAACAATTTTGAAAACCATTGTCTGCTGGCCTGCTTTAGACCATAGAGTGATTTTTGCAACTGCAGCAGGGAACCCTTGTGGTAGTTGCATATACACCTCCTCATGGAGAACCCCATGTAAGAAAGCATTATTGAGGTCAAGTTGATGTAAATTCCATTTGTTGATGGAAGTGAGTGCCAATAGCAATCTGACAGTAGTCATTTTTGCTACAAGGCTAAAGGTATCCATGTAGTCTGTACCATGTGTTTGGTTATATCCCTTGGCAACTAGGCGGGCCTTGTATCTCTCAATGTTACCATCAGTTTTCAGCTTCACTTTGTACACCCATTTGCATTCTATAGGATGTTTACCCTGAGGCAAGTCAAGAAGCTTCCATGTATTGTTCAGTTCTAGAATTGCAATCTCTGCAGCCATGGCATCCCTCCACCATGCATGCTTAACTGCCTGAGCATAAGAAGTGGGTTCAGAGATTGCAGAGATTGAGAGGGCAAATTTCTGATGAGTAGGGGAAACAACAGCATAGGAGAGGACGGATTGGATGGGATATGTTACTTCAGGATGAGAGGCAGTTGCTGCAGAGTGTAAGAGATTGCAATGGTAGGCTTGTAGGTATTGAGGAGTGGTCTTTGGCCTTGATGATCTTCTGGGTGCTGGTTGCTGATCAGAGGCAAGAGTTATGGTAGGTGCTGCTACAGGTACATCAACCAGTGCATCAGGAGGGGGGCTGATATGAGGAGGAATGGGTGCAGTAGCAGTGGTTGGAATGGATAGGGAGTCCTCTTCTGAATAGTTTGTGGATTGAGAAAGATCAGGGAAGACAAATTCAGCATTGTGGTCTGATGGAGCAGAATATGGGAAAAAAATTCATAGAAATGTACATTTCTACTCATGAAAATTTCCCTGCTTGTGACGTCATATAAAATGAACCCCTTTACTCCAGGCCTATAGCCAAGAAATATGCATTTGTGAGCCCTTGGATCAAGCTTAGATCTGTCCCTATGAAGAGAATTTGCAAAAGCAAGGCAACCAAACACCTTGAGAAATGTCATATCAAGAACTTTATGCAGCAGACAGAAATAGGGGGAATTTTCCTGAAGGACATGAGAAGCTAGCCTATTGATAAGAAGTGCAGTATGCTGAACTGCAAAAGACCAGAAAGAGGGAGGCAACTTTGCTTGAAACAACAAAGCCCTAGTGACACTCAGCAGATGCTGATGTTTCCTCTCAACCACAACATTTTGCTGTGGTGTTTCCACACAAGATAATTGATGCACAATGCCCTTTGCAATGAAAAATTCTTTCAAGAGAAATTCAAGGCCATTATCACTTCTAACCACCTTAACCACTGAATTAAATTGGGTTTCAACCATCAATAGGAAAACCTTTAAAGCTATAGCAACCTCAGATTTTGCTTTTAGCAAGTAGAGCCATACATATCTGCTAAGGTCATCCACTATAGTCAGGAAGTATTTATGTCCCTGCATATATAGAAGGTATTGGTAATGGACCAAAAATATCAACATGAATCATGTCAAATGCATGTAGAGAATGTGAGGAACTAAGGGCAAATGGTAGAGTTTTCTGCCTAGCCAGATGACAAATATCACAAGCATCACCAGATATATGAACTCCAGAAGGGACAAAGTCAAACTGCTTATTCATTATTTTCATTTTGTCCCTAGGTATTTGTCCAAGGAGAAAATGCCATAAATCAAACATAGATTGTTGTACAAAATTGACTGAATGTAAAATTTTGGGAGTGCAGAAAACAGGCTCCTTAAGAATGTATAACCCTTGTTCCACATTAGCAAGTCCAATCTCCTCTGAGCTGTGGCAATCCTGAATTGCACAAGAGTCAAAGAACACTCTAAGAATGCAATCATTGTTAAGACATATCTTTGTGATTGCAATCAAATTGAAAGCAAAATCAGGAATCAATAGGACATTTGTAAGACAAAGTCTGTTATTAAAGATAATGGTGCCTGCAACATTGGAAGTTAAAGACTGTCCATTTGGCAAAGATATAATGACTGGAGGGTCCAAAATTCTGTGGGAACTGAAAAATGCCATAGAGCTACATATATATGATCAGTAGCCCCTGAGTCAAGAATCCAAGGCATAGAAGCAATGCTACCTGATAAGTTACCAGAATTGGCTAAATTGATGTGTGATGCAGAGGCTGCTGAGTCAAGTTTCTGAATCAATGCCAATAAAATTTGGTATTGGTCAGTAGTGAATCCAAACTGGACAGGAGAGGCAGCTGTAGTAGAATTAGCATTGGCAACACAATCAGTTGAATTTTCAGTAGTGACAACATTTGCTCTCTTGGTAGACTTAAACTTGTAGCCTGCAGGGTAGCTGTGTTTCTTGTAACACTCATCCACTATGTGACCACGAAAACCACAGAAAGTACATTTCTTTCCCTTGGAATGATTTGTGGATTTCTCATTGCTGGAGTGAGTGGTGGGAGAGGAGAAATTGAGCAACAGTTTTGCATTAGTGGCATGTATAATCTGCCGTTCATGTTGAATTACCATGGAGAATACACGGTTGATTGGGGGTAAGGGATCCATGAGAAGGATTTGTGAGCGAACGGTTTGAAAAGAATCATTTAAACCTTTCAAGAAACGGATCACTCTATCTGTATCTCTATGTGATCTTATTGCTGAAACAGCACCATGGGAACAGGAAATTGCACAAGAACATGAAGGGAGGGTCTGAACACATCAAGTTCATCCCACAAGACTTTCAATTCAGTGAAGAATTTTGTGACAGGGAGTTCACCTTGCTTAAGGGATGCAATCTCCTCTTACAGCTCCGCGATGCGAGAGATGTCTCCCTGGGAGAAGCGATGCTTCAATTCTTGCCAAACATCGCATGCCTTATCGATCCATATGATGCTCCGTGCTATGGATGGATCGACAACTTTAATCAACCAAGATAGCACCATGTGATTACAGCATTCCCAATGCGGAAACAGAGAAGCAGTTTTGGCAGGGCCAGAATAGAGCCATCAACAAAGGAGAGCTTGTTCTTGGAGAGTAACGCCATCCTCATGGCTCATGACCAATTGTGATAATTCGGTCCTGTTAGAAGTGAAGAAACGAGCACCAGCGACGGATTCTCGTTGGAAGAAAGGTGATAAGGTGAGAGTGGATCAAGAGCAGGGTCTTGAAATGAGATAGAACCTGAAGGATCCATGGCTGCCGTGGAAGAAGATGCAATGAATGTAGAGAAAAATTGCAGAGAATTTGAGAGCAGAAGCACTTAACTCGATGATACCATGATAGAAGAGCAAAGTGAGAAAGGTTGGAATGGCAAGAAGGAAGTGAATGAATGAATTGAGAAGAAAAAATCGTGATCTCTGCATGTGCATATGCATACATATTTATCAGCGGCAATAGTTTGAGATGCAAGCTATCAATAAATTCACCAACAACTAACTTAACTGCCCTAACAAATGACATTGATCATAACAAACTTAACTACCCTACATCCAACTCACGTGGATGATTGTTCTCTAACATCGTTCATGCTTAAAATCACAATATTCTACCCATCAAGCATGTGACTTGGTGTGCTCCCCTTTAATAAAAACTCTTTCGAGGATTCAACCATGTTAACAGAAGCACGCGTATTCTCTTTACTTGTATAGTTGTGGTTGACATTAAATTTCTTTGGATATCCATAATATTAAGAAGACTTTTGACACAATACAAACTCCACACACAGATTTAAAAACCACCATTCCTTCGTTGCTAAGTTGATTCGAACTATCAACTTTGATATACTTATTGGGATAGAAGGAAAATAGATAGCACCATTAAATTGCTAAATTTAGTGTAATTTAGGTATAGGGTTATGTGTAAACCTAGTTAAAGAAAGTTTTTCCTTCTTCTTATCCTATAACCCAAATCTACTTATGAATTATGATTATGATGCCAGCAAGCCATATATAAGCATCCAATGCCAATGGCCAATCAAGACAAACTTAGTACATTGTACAGCTTAATTTTGTCACTCATATATATTGAGCTCATGTCCAATACAATTTAATCATGTTATGATATAAAGAGAAGCGCTTGGTAGTTCTAATTTTTAGTATAATTTATTATCTTATTCATCTTATACGCATACTTGTCAAAATCTAAAATTAAAATTAATGAGATGAATTTAAATTTTGACAAATATATATATATATATATATAATAGATAAGAAAATATGTTAAAGATAAAAAAAAAAAAAGGACCCTCAAACATTTATCTGACATATATACATACAAACACTAGTTGAATAGTTATTGAACAAAACAGGTTTATGATGACAGCTCATCCAAATGCTCTACAATTGTACTGACTCTGAAATTGCGAAATGATAGTACTGGTGAAGCAACCGGTGAACTTTGGTTTAGTTTGGATTATATACAACACCGTATGTAGAAGGAAAAGCATAATATTGAGGTGTTTTGTAACCAAAAGATCAACAATTTGGACCCAATTGACATTGAGATGCAAGCACACTGAATTCAGGTTTGGACTTCTGTGCTGGGTTTGTCTTTTATTCTCACAACTATTTGTAAGGAGAATAAATTAATGTTGGGTATTTTTACTAGGGAGTTGAGTTGATTTTGAATGATTTTTAGTGCTTCTATTAGTAAGGATATGAATCACCTCTGCATACACCTTATATTCCGTACGTACGTGTACTATTTTTTTACTGGAGAATTATGTGTTAATCTATGATAAATTCATGAGGTCATTTACTTGTTTGACCCAAATTTTTAATTAAAGGTTGTAATCGATAGTATTTCATGTTTGAGAGAGATTTATATTTTAATCGTAAATATTATCAGGATATTTAATTGATATTTATCGGATAAAGATAAGAAAATACTAATGATCGAGTAGGATTAAGAGTATAATTGATTGATTTTAATGTAAACTATCATGAGCTTATAAACACGTGTGTTGAGAATTGTTTGAGGAATGAGAAAGGTGCAAAATGTAAGCTGCTAAATAATTTGATAAAATTAACAAAGGAACACAACAAACATTACAGAGCAAATACAGAAAAGAAGAAATAACAGAATTATATTATGAGAGTTGTGTCTTGGGTACAATAAAGTAGTGTCAATTTATAGGCCCATAACATAATCAATATATAATAAGAGAATAATTCTAAATCAAATTAAATCAGTACATAATTAAACATAAATCAATCTAATATATTATAGATATAATATTATTCTTAACAAAGCAATATTAGAGAATGTTGTAATATATGTATGAATAAATGAAGTCATGTATACTAGACTAATCCTCAAGTATAACTTCTCACTTAGTCCATTAATTTCGATTTCACTTAATCAAATTAGGGTTTTTCTCAATTTTGAATTGAGAGTTAAAAAGAGGAGAAAAGTCTCCCTTATACTCCCTCCTTTTGATGTCTCTAACAAATTCAATATCTAAAAAAAAATTGTATATACCGGCCACTTTTTTATTATCAATTTATCACCATATTAAATACACATTTTCTCTCTCTTCTTTCTCACTCTCTCACACACATTTTCTCTTCTTCTTCTCCCTCACTCTTCATTTTTTTTCATTTTTTTTCATTTATCACCAATGTTATTTTTTCTTTTTTCCTTTTTTCATTTATCACAAACGTTTTTTTTTATTTATTCAGTTTTTCTAGTTCGTTTTTCTTTATTTATCACATATACTATTTTGATATAATTTTTTCTTCACAGGATGTTATGGATCTCAGAGTTTTTATTTTCGTATTCCTTTGTGCAATTTTTCAATTTTTCTAATTGTTAAAAAGTTTGTACATATATATAAAAAAAAAGTACGTGCATTATTGTTAAAAAATTTGTGTCATGAGTACCAAAGTTTTCTTCATTTTTATTTTCGTTTTTGTCATATTTTTTGTTCCTTGTTGTTCAAAAATTTGTGTATGTGTATAAAAAGTTTGTCCACTCTTGTTAAAATTTATGCACATGAGTACCAAAATTTTCTTATTTTTCGTTTTCGTTTTATTTTCATCTTAATATTTATTTCAGCTTGTTAAAAAGTTTGTGCATGTAAATTCAAAATTTTGTGCATCTGCTTTAAAATATTTGTTCATGGTAGCGAGTGAGCTAGTCTACGCACTTAGAGTGTGAGTGAGAACTAAGAGAGAGAGCGCAACAATTACTTTTCACTATTTAATGCGTCACAAATTTGATTCGATTTAACTTCGTATGTAAAAAATGTTTATATATGTGTAGAGATAAAATTTATGTATAATGTATACGTTTGTGTATTCAATATAATTGAATATATCATACGTACAACATACGGTGACCGGAACATAACGGCAAATGTACATTTAGCATTACTTATTCTTAAATCTACGTTTATGCTGGCAAAGATGCACAAATGTCCGCGTAACATTATACAAAAAAGGAAGGATAAATATGAGAGCGCGTAGGGAGCTCTCTTTACTGAGAGTGACCAAGCTGGCGCTTGATGTATCTGATCTGGTGAAGGGTACGTATAGAGTTGGACATGTTGAATTTAAGACATGGGAATGAGATCATGAGAAAGATTTTTAAAAAAAAAAGAAAAAAAAAAAAAGAGTCGGCAGAAAGAGAATTAATGTATATGCTTGTGGCTACTCATACATATGTGTGTGTGTGTGTGTGTGTGGCTCTTTCTGAACAAACTCTCTGTGCTGTGTGATCAATATTCTCTCCGCAACTCAGTTTTATTGTTCCCATTCCTGTATGCATGGATGGATAACAGTTAATTCTCTTCAACTCGTGTCATATAGCAACAAGAATTATACGGTTATTAATTAGTACTTGCGTATTCTTATTCAACTCTTTATTTGATACCATAATGTTTAATATGGTTTCTCAAAGGCTTCTCCGCTGCTAAGTTTTTCTTTTTGTAATAATTTTTACAACTAAATTCATCGAATTTTGTCATCATTTTATGATTTAATATGACATATTGATGCGTCATATGATATAATGTGATAAATTAATATCAGAAATTTAAATGGTCTGAAATCTCTTATACATTAGTTTTTTTTACTGATTTAATTAATGAAAAGTTTATCAATGTCATATAAAATATGAAATTATGACAAAATTTGATAAAATTAATTTTAAAATTTGTCCAAAAATTGTAGCAGAGAATATTTATTTCATGAAGCACATGAGAAATCACTTATTTAAAAATGTTATGGTTTTACTATTTCTAGATGATTATTAAGTAATTTTTGTTCATCTAGCTAATAATTACTTAATCACCAAGTATTTTTGTCAAATTTTGTAGTTTATAGTTCTTTGTGGTTAGGCTACATTGCGATCTACAATATGTTTAGTCTCCATCAAATGTACTATAAATATAACAGGACAATGTCAAATTTATTGTGTAGGTTGCTGGTAATTTTCAACCTAGAATCGACAAACAGTACTATATTGTACGATCTTAATTTGTAATAATGTGAAACACGTGACAATCAACTAGTTTTGAAAGCTTAAACAATAAAATTTGAAAATATACATTAACAACGTATAAAAATATAATAAAATGTGAGTATGTATAACTTTACATAATTATTGTATTCTAAACAATACTCACATATTATTGTATTTTTTTTTTTACTTTGTTCATGTATATTGTCAAAATTTGTTATGCAAGTAACATTATTATTTTAGTAGTGCTATATGTACACTTTATTTTCATCCCATACATCCACATCGTGTTAAATACTTTTGAGTTCACTGCAAATTCCCACTAAGCACTTAAACGCACATGTACACGCAATTCTCGCTTCTCAATTTTCATTCATGTGCACAAACATTAACAACACATGCGTACAAACATTAACAGCATCAAAAACACATATTATATTGCGAATAGTTTTAGTGCACAAACTTAAACAACATAAGTGCACAAACATTAATAACATAGATGCACAAACATTAACAAAATGAAAAACACATTTATATTGTAAATAATTTCAGTGCACAAACTTTAACAATGTAGGTGCACAAACATTAGCAACACAGGTACACAAACATTAATAACATGAAAAACATTGTATAGCAATAGCATAACAAAATCAAATTGTTTTATTGAGAAATCTAAGTCATAAGGATGGCATATTATTAGCTTACGGCCATGTTTGAAATAAAATGAGTAACATAATCATAGTTTCAACAATTGTTGTAATTGAACATGTCACGCAACCTACGAAAAACAATTAACCCACATGTTAGCATAACAAAATAAAGTAGCATACATTTATAGCTTCAATTTTAGTGCACAAACTTTAACAATGTAGGTGCACAAACATTAACAACATGAAAAACACATATTATACTATGAACAATTTCAGTGCACAAACATTAATAACATAGGTTCACAAACATTAATAACACGAGTGCAAAAACATTAACATTTTAAAGACATTATGCTGTCAATAATTTTAGTGCACAAACTTTAACAAAGTAGGTGTACGAACATTAACAACAAGAAGACACATATTATGAAATAGTCAGCCTTTTATCATCTTAAGCACCCGTAATAGGTAATAGTTCATTCATGCATCTGTAACAAGTAAATCACCATTATTAGAGGTAAACCTCATTCATTCTTGAAAAAAGCCAACATTTTATCATCTTAATTTTATTTTAATCAACTTTCATGTGATAGAAGGAGGATGAAGAGGATGGCGAGTCTGGATGAAGAGAACGAATAGAAAAAAAAATAAA
>QANU01097637.1:192437-204033 GCA_003254905.1 Nissolia schottii
TTTTTTTATAAATAATAATTTAAATTAAGAGAAAGTTTCTTCTTAATTCAAAGTCTATATTTGTTGATAAGTTTTAGTTCAACTGAC
The DNA here is from genome assembly GCA_003254905.1 of Nissolia schottii. Lineage (NCBI taxonomy): Eukaryota > Viridiplantae > Streptophyta > Magnoliopsida > Fabales > Fabaceae > Nissolia > Nissolia schottii. Next base: position 192,525 of record QANU01097637.1, read on the forward strand.
GTTATAGAAACATCTCTCTTTTCTCATAGGTCTAAAGTGATTAACATTCGCTACAAGGAATTTAATCTTTTGCAACCACTAAAATGATGTACGAACAAAAAGTCAATCACGTAAGGCAACTCTAGTTGACTCAGATCGTAGTTGTGTTAGTTAATTACTTGAGGTCGTAAAAAGGTATATTGCAAATCCTATAGTCTCATTGTAAATGAGACATTTTTTAACAAGATTAGAGGGTTGGATTATTTTATGAGCTCAGCACATAATTTGAACGTGTTCATAAAAGAAGTATTGCGATGAGATTATGTGCTCATAAAATAATTGCAATACATCTTTTTCTTTGAAGGAAAAAAAGTTTCCCTTCTCATCAATTTTCATGCCTGATTGCAAAATTATGGCTACGTAATGGTGTATATATTTCTATTGCTTCGGAAGACTTCTTGTGTATTGATTAAAAAAATTGATTAATTTGCATTCACTCACGTGCTATTATTTAAAATACTTTTTGAGAAGTGAGGAAACTCAACCAATTTTACTTATATAATAGTATATGAGTGTAAAACTTTTTTACATTGTGAATAAATACAAATTACTCTTTTAAAATAAAATGCTGTTGATTACTGATGTCTTCTGACCCAACTATTTAAGACATGTTGGATTTTAGCAAATATGGAATTAATTAAATTTGACATGTATAAGATTGCCGGGACCATTTAGAATCTCAATTTATTTTATATACTTTATAAAAAGGTACTCCCTCCGTTCTAAGTTATATGTCATTTTGAAAAAAATGCATGAGAATTAAAAAAATAGAATTAAGAGTAATTTAAAGAGTAAATTTATTAAATCACTTTTATTTAAGTATTTTTTGATGAAGAGAGAGATAGAGAGTATTAAAAAATTATTATTTTTAAGACCTCAATAAACTAGAGATATGCTTGAAAATTTAACAATAAATTTCACCTAGAAATATGATAATGACAAATAATTTAAGACAAAAAATTTGGCTAAAGTGACAAATAATTTGGGATACTTTATTGCAAAAAATATTATATATATGTGTGTGTGTGTCTTATTTTGATGTCCCGTCAAATTCAAAGATATCGATACTTTATGATTATATGTTGGTAAGAACTAGCTATGTGTTATACTAACTTTAATTATTTATTATTTTAAACCTGATATTAAATCATGACTATTCAAATATAAAGAGGTATTGATACCCTTATAAATATTAGACTATCGAAGTAAAAGAAAAAAACACACACACACATATGCCCATTCTAAAATTCAGAAATCTACTTAATGGGTGAATCCATAATGTAGATATTGCCTCGCTTTGTTAGGAAAATGTTAGGTGAACAACGTTTTTGAACAATAATAAGGAGACAAAATTAATGTGTTCTACGAGAGAGAAAAGCTAATGAACCCCACATCATTTTTTTATATTCTTATTATTGTCCATTTAATTGTTGTCCAAAAGTATTATTCACCTAACATTTTCTTGTTTTAGCATGCTTTCTTGTATGAAAAAAAAATTGACAACCAAAACCCTAATCCCATTTTTTAGTTAAGACCCTAATCCCATGATACGGAAGAAGGGAATATGAATAAGATAAATATATTTTTCAATATATACCATCTCACATATTTTTTTAATGTCCTAATTGATTTCTGAATTTTTTACGGATGTTCACATTGGTTATTGAACATTTTAAATGTTCTTCTCTCTTGTTTTAGCATTTGAAATATTCAAGGACTAACAAAGATAACATTTAAAATATTTAAGGACCAACTGAGGGCATTTGAGCATCAATTGGGAGTTTTTTTTATATGGACCAACATAGACACCAATAAAAAAATCTAAGAATTGATTATTTCGATTAGGGGGAAAATTTTCCAAAATAAAACATGGAAATTGTCTTATTCCTCAAATAAACTAATTTCAAAGTTATTCTCAAAATAAATCAATTTCATTATAAAGAGAGTCGATTTAAATCGCTACATTGTAATTAACCTCGGATTTTTGTTTTGAAGTGGACTCCAATCGACTTTTAATTTATTTCTAATTTTTAATTTTTAATTTTTTTAAATAAAATCAATTTAAATCAACTCCAGCACATGTATATTTCATATGTAACGTTTATAATATTATGTATATACATATACATGCAAGTAGTAATAATAATAATAATAATAATAATAATAATGTATATAAAGTATGTGGAGTAGACATTTTAGTGTATTATAATAGTGAGAAAAAAAATATACAAGACGGAATCACTTTTTTTTCCTCACTTATTTTTTTCCTCTAAATTACACAAAAAACATTAATCTTGATACATACTACAAATGAGTATGTATCTATATTTATTAATCTGATTTTAGACATAGTATTAACTCCTCACCATATATAAATGCATACAAAAATTATCTGTGGGTTGACTTTATAAAGTATAAAATAAAAATAAGAGTCAACACATAAATACAAATCAACTTTATTTTTTCAAAAAATTAAAGAAATAAATTAAAAGTCGAGTTAAATTGACTGAAAAAAAATTAGGGTTACAAGCGACTCGATTTAAATCAACTTTCTTTAAAAAAATAATTTATTTATTTTAAAAATAACTTTTAAATTGGCTCATTTGAAAAATAAATTAATTTTAATGTTTTATTTTTTTAAAAACAATTGTGACTAGGGCATTCCCTTCTTTTTTTTTGCAGAAAAATATAAGAACTATGTGAAAATAGTGGTGCGTACAAACTTTTCTTGTGTACGTACAAGAGTAACGTGTCAAAACTGGAAATCAAGAATAACGTGCTTCAAGTACTGCATGGTGATGTTTGGGTAGCCAAAAATTACAGAAAAAGAAATAGTAGGGGACAAGAACAGTATTTCCCACTGTCCTAGTCATCCACAACCACAAAAGGGATGATAGGTGAAGGGAGACATTGAAAAATTAAGGGTAAGTTTTGGGGTTTTAACTTTTAAGTAAGAGTGTAAAATTTAATCTCGATAAATGATGGACTAAATGAAAAATATATTTGGGAGAACTCATAAATTTATTGTTTTAACATTTTGGATTAAAATGTGATATTTAACCATTGATACGTTTTTCATTTATCATGTTGGTTTATCTCTTTCAATTTTTGGCACCTCTCACCACTTTATATCCAAAAGTTGTATCAAAGCAAGTGGCTTGAATCTGGCCTAATATTTGTTCACGAAGTTTGCACCAGAGATGCAGCGACCCAGCTGGTCGTGTTTGTTTGGGATGTGATATCAGCCCTTGAGCATCGTTTATCGTAAGTAAACAAAGCTTCCGCTAAGGGGAGCGTACAATGTTAGGCTTCACACTTGAGATGAGAGATTGTTGTGTTTCAAGTGTGAATGCAAAATTTCATACCGATAATTGTTGAACTAAATGAAGAATGTATTTGGGAGGACCCGTTGCATTAAGGTTTTAGATAAAAATGTGACAAATAACTCATTGATACATTTATCACTTAGGCCATTGGTTTAATATCTTACGATGTTCGACTTCCCCTAACTGCTTTATTTTTTGCAAGACAAAAAATTAAAGAAAACTAATTAAGAACGTGAGAAAATGGATCCTAGACAGTCCTCACACAAGAGGCTCTGTAAAACTGTAGGAGGATGAACAAGTACATTATAAATATTCTTTCCAACAGATTCCTGTTTCACAAGCCAATTAACACAGGCATTTGCCTAACGTAAAACATGCTTCACCTCTACCTCCCAATCACGACGAAGCCAATCTAATAGTCCTCAGGTTCAAGAATCATTAATTAGAAGAGATGAGAATCCATAGTCCCTGAAGTAAGAAATGTAACTGTATCAAGCGAATCACTCTTGCAAAGCACCCTCTTGAAACCTCGATCCCACGTTGTCATAAGACCAAACTGAACCACCAAAAGTTCTAGGTGTAGTTTCCATGTAGTCGTAACAGAACCACAAAAACCCAATATCAAAGGACTATCATCCCCGTAAATAAGCCCACCAAAACCCACATCCCCTAAGTTACCTCGCAAACTACCATCAAGAATGATAATTGGACTCAAACGCGCCCCGCTCTACTTAAAAGCTTAGTTTTCCATCCACTAAGACACATGTTCATCTTATACTTGAAGTCAACCATTGTCGTCCTTCCTTGTATTAAAGGAAATTTCAATGATAATTCTCTAATTTGAGTATTTTCTTAGCTTGTTTCCTAAGTATATTTATAGCTTGTTTCCTAAGTATTTTTAATAGTTTTAAGGATTTTTATTTATTTCTAGGCATAAATTAGGACATTTTAGCATTATTTACATTTTATTCGTTTTATCTCTCTTTTTTCCATAGTTTTCATTTAAATTGCCGATGAATAAATTGTCAAGAGGATTAATGAATATTGAAAGAAGATTTGATAAGATTTAAGAGAAGACTGGGAAAGATTTGGTCCAAGATATGCTGAGGTTGTTTCACTGCTGACTTTGTCACAAATTTTTTCCCATGATGGAGGATGAATCTCAATTTGGCTTCAACTATAACATTGTAAAGATTTTTCTTAGCTTTAATTGAAGACTTGAATCACTTTAATTTGATATCTGTAGCAAATGTTATGATACTTTTACTATCATAGTGAAGTGGTGTCAAAACTTGTGCGCAGGCTATAATAGAAATCCAAATATTTTTAACCTTTTTTTAAACCTAATTTTGGGTTAAAATCTATAAATACAACCCCAATGACCCCAAAAAAGAAGAATTAGATTTGAAGTGAATGCAACCTTAGAGGTGCTAACTAGGGCTAGAGCACCACCATTGGGTGTTACACAAGAGCCCTATGCCTCATACTCATCATCTACCACTGTTTGTCATCTATGGCACTGTCTCTCATGTCCCCCTTTTCTCTTCTTTTGTATTTCTTCTTCTCTTTTATGTATTAAGTCATTTGCTAGAACAATGATATAACCTCTTGTTGGCAATGCTATTTTAATTCATGATGTTATTCAATTTCTATTGATGCTTGTTAACATTTTTATATGCTTGCACTTAATTATAATTGATACTGACCATTAATTAATTTGTTATGATATCTTGCATGATAACTTGCAAGAGGGATTGCGAGAGTGCTTTATAGGTATATAAATCATAGGTTGAGTGAAAGTCTGAGAAGAGTAAACACGACATGTGTGGCCTTGTTAGGGCGTATAACGTTCACGCTTTGAATAGATTTAGACCTTGCTAAGAGATTAGGGAGACCAATCTAGGATAAAAATGTTGTTTGACCTTGAGATAGATTAACGACTAGTGACCCCCTACCATTAATTAGCTAAACGGTTGATTGTTTAATACTTGTATTAAGATAGTTGTATGAATTTGTGTATAAATCCACTTGAGTTTAGAGTATGTGAGTCATTAGCCCTAGTGTTCTTCCCATCGCTGAGCCTTTTCTTTTATTTAATTTTTATTTTAGCTTCGTTGTTATATCTTCAACCTCCTCTATATCAATTCAATTTAGTAATTTATTAATTAAAATCAAATGTGTAATATTATCTTCGTGGGTTTGACAACTCAAATATTTATACTCACTATTATTTGTACGAACTAGTGCACTTGCTAGTCTTGTAAAACTGGCATCACCTAAATAAGTATGGTTTTTTTTTTCTTTCTAATCTTAGTGTTTGAATATAAAATTATTAGATTGTGATATTTATAAAATATTTTTAAAGTATGAATTTTTTTTTTTTTGAAATCGCGACAAAAGTCTCAATTTTAAGTTTACAAAGCTTTTTTAAAAAAATTGGTAGAAAGAATACCAATTTCAAATTTTATTATTATTATTATTATTATTATTATTATTATTATTATTATTATTATTATTATTATTTTGGATTCCACGATTTTTTTTTATCAATTTCAGGTTTTCACTTTTTTTTAAGATGATTTTTAGTCCCGATTTCACTTAAAATTTCCACAATCTTCTAATATGTTCTAAATCAACATAATCTTGTATATAAGAAGAAAAAAAAAATGAAAATGATAAGATTATAAAATTTGAACTATAAAATTACTACATTAATTATGACATTTTTTAGAGTATTTATAAAAGTATGATTTTTTTAAAATTGAAAAAAATTTCTCAAATTTAAAATTATTATTATTATTATTTCATTTTGAAATAGGGAAAATTTTCCACAATTTCATTAATTTTTATTCCTTTTTAAAATAGGGAATTTTTTCTTGAATTCAATTTTTTTTTTCATAATCTTGCCGATTTTCCTATACAATTTGGCATTTAGTTTTAAAAAAAATTCACACAAATATGAATGAACGAAAAAAAAAACTAAAAAAAGTCAATAAGCCTAGGTTTGTTTTAGTTTGTTTGGTCAAACACTTATTTTTTATTTCAAATATTTAGTTTTCATATTTTTAAATAATTTTTTAAAATAACTAAAATTCTAACAAATTTTTTTAACAAAAATGATGGAAATAGTAACTTTTTTTTTAATTTTTTATAAAGTATTTTTCTAAAATTTATTTTCCAAAAGTCAATCTATTTAACATGCTTGTCCTCTGAATTGAACAGGAACATTTTTTATTATACACGCCTTCGTCACATGAAAAATGCGTAGACATAAAACTACTAATATAAGAATTTACAACTTTTGATAAAATATTATAATTAATCAATTTAGTAGTATTTTAAATTTAATTCTATTATACTATAATCAAAAATATTTTTAAATTAATTAATTATATATTATCATATTATATATTATCATATCACTTAAAGTATCTAACTTCTAAAATATTCATTTTAAAATTCATATACAAAATAATATATAATTAGGGATAAATTACGTTGATTTTTCTTGCTTAACTGTAAGGTTAGATGATGTCACATATGTGTACCTTTTCATTTATCATGTTTACCGCATATCTTTAGTAATGAAATTATTGTATGATCATAGAATATATAGAACATTTATATATATGAAATGTGTTTTATCCAATGATATTTTAATAATAATTGTAAGGTTGCGTTTGGTTGTTGAGACAAGACTGAAATATAGAAACATGAGAACAGAGACATAAATCTTGTATTCTGTTTAGTGATAGTGTACAATACATACTTATTCGTATTTATATATTGTTTGGTTTAATAGAGATATATAAGACAGAAAATACACTCCAAATGACGTAAAATACTCTTACTGCATTAATGTAATAGAAATTAAAAAAAAACATTATCCTACTCTAAAAGATTGTGCCCCCGTGTCTTGTCCTTATGTCCCAACAAAATGAAGGTACAGAAAACACACAAATTTTCTGTCCTAAGACACAAATTTTTGTGTCTTTCTCAGTAAACAAACATGATTATTATCCTTGTGTCTCAGTATTTTTATCTCGTTTCAGTAAACAAACACTGCCTAATATAATCCATACTTTTATTTTAAATGTCACTTTATAATTAAATGAAATTTAATCCACATAAATGTTTAATGATTATGCAATAATTTCTCTTCTTACAGTGACATTAGGTGTCACTAGAGGTGGAAATAATTCGGTTGGGCTAAACTTTGGCTTAAACAAGTCTAGTTTGCTTTTGAATTGTTTGGCTCAAACTTGAGTCTATTACTATCATAGGCTTTTTTTTCTAAGGTTTGGCATTACTTGACCTAAAAATCCTATTTAGATGTTGTCTTTTAATGAAATTTTACATACAATATATCTAATTAAGTCATTAGCATAAAAAAATGAAGAAAAAAAACATATTTTTAGCCATTTAAATTTGATACAACCAAAAGTAACATGAAAAAAAATGAATCATACTAATAACTAAGAAATAATACTCCTCCACAAATATTAAAGATACGACAACAAAATACAAATTAATAGGTACAACAGGCTAGGTCATCCCCCTTGAAGTTTTGTTTTTGTCTTTTAACGTTTGGATTTCTTTTTTATTTTAATAATAATAATATAAAAAATAATAAATATAAATAGACTGATATGTTTGATTTTATAGGCTTTTTTTTAATTACCTAACCTTATTTATTTAACTAAAAATGCTTTTTTAAAAATTCTTGGCCTAACCTATTTTAGGCCTTAAACAGGTTAGGTTAAAGGCCCCGACAAGTAATCTAACTTATTTCTATCCCTATGTGTCACATTTTATCAAGATGAGTATAATTTATTAAGATATTTTACCTATCTTAACGGTTAAGATAATTTTTCACGTTAAGCTTTATCCTAATTGGTTCTTATCTTTATTATTTTGAATCAGTTTGAATCAATTCTTATTTGTAAGATACATAAAAATATGCATATCATTCCTTGTAAATATATACACTTGAGAATACAATACATACATATTATTCAGATATATTTTCCTATTCTGTTTTCACATGGTATCAGTTAGCCAAATATTCTCTATACCATAACTCGCTGACCTCATTGGATCCACATTTCCCGTGATCCATTTTTATCACCACCAATGCCCACTTACTAGTCATTGTCTGCCGCTTCTATCGCTGAAATTTTGTCGTCTTTCACAACATCACACACTCCCATACGCCCTTCAAACATTCTATGTGTATTGTTCACGTGCGACGTTCAACCGCAGTTTGCATTCTGCGTTCAATCACCTCGTTCTGTGTGCACTCCTGGAATTCGTGTTGCTCACCTGCTGTCACCCACATCTATCACCCGCAAGCCACCTTTCCATCCACGTTGACCAATACCATTATGCGTTGACTAGCAAGCTAACGTGGATCGCTCCTTCTGTTGCCAACCAACTTGGGTTCTCATCTAGTCCACATGACCCTACTCTTTTCATTCGTTGGACTAATCAAGGTTTAGTGATACTACTACTTTATGTTGATAACATGATCATTACTGAAGATGACACCTCAGACATTATCAATCTAAAAAAGTCCTTGAGCCACCATTTTGAAATGAAGGATCTTGGCCCTCTCAATAATTTCTTGGGTCTTGAAGTTCTTTCCTCAACTGATGGTATTTGTCTATCACAAGTCAAATATGCCTTTGATCTTATTTCTTGAGCTGGACTTACAGATAGCCTCACAGAATTCACTCCTCTTAAGACTAGTGTTTGTTTTACACCTACAAATGGGTCGATGTGCTTGATAATCCTACTCTTTACAGACAATTGGTTAGGAGCTTGATTTACTTGACGATAACTCACCTTGTTATTTCCTTTGTTGTGCACTTGGTCAGTCAATTTATGACCGTTCCACAATTTACTCACTATGCTGATGTTTTTCGCATTGTCCCTTATATCAAGGGAACACTATTTAACGAGCTTCATTTTTCTGCCTATTCTCCTTTGATCCTCTGAGTTTACTCTTATGCTGATTGGGGAGACGATCCCACTAATCATCACTCTACAATTGGTTATTATATTTTTCTTGGGGACTCTCTTATATCGTGGCATAACAAGAAAAAAACTTTGACAGCTCGCTCAAGTATCAAAGCCAAGTATCAGGTTCTTGTTGACACCACATATAAATACGTTGGCTTCTTGATGATTTAGGCATCTCCCAATCTTCCCATGGTGTTCTCTATTGTGATAACCATAGTGTTATTCAGATTGCAAATAATGATGTCTTCCATGAGCACACCAAATGCATTGAGATTGATTTTCACTTTATCCATCAGCACATTTTGTATGGTGCTCTGCAACTTATATCCATTGAGACTCTTAACCAACTCTTGACCAATCCGCACTCTAATTTCCAAACTCAAGTTGGTTTCGACAACACCTACTTGAGTTTGAGGGGGATGTTAAGATATTTTACCTATCTTAACTATTAAGATACATTCCTATCTTAACTGTTAAGATAATTTCCCACATTAAGCTTTTGATGTGAGTTTCGTACACTAGCAAGTGCACTAGTTTGTACAAGTAATAAGAGTGAGTATTGGAACTCAGGTTATCGAAAAAACGAGAATAATATTACACGTTTGATTTTAATTAATAAATTCACAAATTGAATTGATAGAGAGAAGGTTGAACATATAATAACAAGCATAAAATAAACAATTAAACAAAAGATAAGAAAACAATAGATGAGAAGAACACTAGGCTAATGACTCACTTATTCTAGACTCAGGTAGATTCAGAGACAAAACCACACAACTATCCGAATACAATCTATTAAGCAGTTATCAATTAATCTTAATTAATGTCGGGGTTAATATCTATCTTAATTACAAGCCTTTCTCAAGGTCACGCAATTTCTTCTCTTAGACCGAATACCTAATCTCTTAGTGTAAACTAGCCTATTTGAAGCTTGAACGATTTGTGAATTTCTCACACACGACCACACAATCTGCATAAATTATCTCTAATCTTACGCTAGCCTATGGTTAATCTCACATGAACACTTTTGTATTCCTTCTCTCAAATTACATACAAAACAAGGATTCAGTTAATTGATGATCAAGTAATTAAAGCATTAAGAACAATGAGAAACTTAAGAAACATCAATTGACACTGAATAATAAATTGAATTAAAATAACATCATCCAAAGAGGTTACATCAATATCCTAGCAAGGGACTTAATACATAAAAGAAGAAAAGAACAAGTGAAAAGAAGAGAAGAGAGACATAGAAAACAACGTCATAGGTGACAAATTGTGGTAGAAGACGAGCGGAGGTGCAAAGCTCTCGCGTAGCACCCCGACGACGGCGCTCTGGCCTCGGTTAGCACCTCTAGGGTTGTCTCCTCCTCAAATTTGATTCCCCCTTCTTTGGGGTCATTGGGGTTATATTTATAGAGTCTGGACCTACAATTAGGTAAACAAAACGTTGAAATTTGAATTTTTTTTACAGCTCTGCATTGTGATAGTAAAAATGTCATATCTCATGCTACACATATTCGATTAAGCTGATCCAAGTCTCTAATTAAAAATAAAAGAAATATCTACAACTTTGTAGTTAAAGTTGGAGCCAAGTCAATATTAATACTTCATCAAGGTGCAAAATTTGTGATAAAGTTAGCATAAAAAAAGCTTAAGCATGTTTTCACCCAAATCTTTCCAAATCACATTTAAATGTATTTTTTTTTATCCAAATATTTTCTTCAATCTTATCTCTAAAGAGAAGTTGAGTATAATTTCATTAAATTTAAAGGATGTCAATATAATTTACCTTGTATTACTTGACCTCAAAGGAGATAACTGTAATTTACCTATAATTAAGTAATTAACTTTATAGGATATATTTTGTTAAAACACAATGAGTAATAAGAAATGTGAACATGGAGCAAAGTTGGAGGAGAGAGAGGGGGTTGCGTAGGCATTATTATTAGGCCATGCCACAGAAAATCTCTCTCCTCTCCGGAGACGGCTGTACAATACATGCCCCTCTCCCTGCCAGGCTGTCTATGAGCCATATTCAGATTTCAGGGCCACTGACTTTCCTTCCTTCCTTCGTCCTCCCCTCCCCAAGCACACCAACTCCAATCTCCCCTTCCCTCCCC
>QANU01097637.1:204388-245538 GCA_003254905.1 Nissolia schottii
CCCCAAAAAGTATCACATAAATAACTAAAATCATCACCAAAATATAAAATAATAATAATAATAATAATAATAATTATTATTATTATTATTATTATTAGTTTCTCTTGTGCATGTACGTATCATGAATTATTATGATAAGTGTTATTTTACTCCATATACATATACAAAAGATCATGATGACTCGCAGCATATAAATCATTAAATAAAATTTTAATGTGGTGTGAATTTTATTAAAATTTTATTTAATAATTAATAAAATATGAATTAGCATAATATTTATGTACAAATAAAAATAACTTAACTTTATTAATATTATATATATATATATAATAATGAGAGAGAAGATTTAATGTGGACGTAGCAATGTTGTATATTTAATAAACACATACGATCTTGTTCACTAGACTACAAAATAAAGCCGGTGGCAAGACACGATTTGGTTTAGAAACAAGGGCCATTCGTGTGTGGGACTCTCACTCTCTCTCTCTCACACACCCACACACACAGAGACAGAGAGATGAATTAAGAGGGTCACTGCCTTCCCCTCCCAAAATAAAAAGAGCACCCACGTTTTTTGTTTCCGCAAAACACACTTGTCCATCTTCTATCCCTTCCTCTACTTAAACCCTCGGTCACTCATTACACAAAGCAGAGAGGTAGCAATGGGTAGCAGTGAGCCACAAACGCCAACCTCAGAAAGTGAGACATCAAGAAGCACCGCCGCTTCTTCACCACCATCAACCCCAACCTCCAAACCCAATAACAAGAAGAAGAAGCGGACAAGAGAAAGCAGCAGCAGCAAGCACCCGGTGTACAGAGGGGTGAGAATGCGCACGTGGGGAAAATGGGTATCCGAGATCAGGGAGCCGCGCAAGAAGAGCCGCATCTGGCTCGGCACCTTCGCCACCCCCGAGATGGCCGCGCGTGCACACGACGCCGCCGCACTCACCATCAAGGGCTCCTCCGCCATCCTCAACTTCCCCGACCTCGCCTCCTCCCTCCCCCGCCCCGCCTCCAACTGCCCGCGCGACGTCCAGGCCGCCGCCGCCAAGGCCGCCTCCATGAACCCTCCCCTTCCACCACCTCCCCCGTCCTCCTCCTCCTCCTCCTCCTCGTCGGAGGAGGAGGTGTCGACGCCGGAGGACCTGGGGGAGATCGTGGAGCTGCCGCCACTGGGGACCAGCTTCAAAATACCCGACCCGAATGGGGAGGAGTTGGTGTTCTTCGACCCGGTTGATGGGTGGCCTTTTGGTAATTTCCCCTGGTGTGACGATGATGATGATGAGATGGGTGACGGTGTCATGATGTCGATGCTGCAATATGACTACTGCTCTCAGAGTACCACTTCTTCTACTTCTTCTTGCCCCATTGAAGCTTCTCTTTGGCAACACTAGCCAGTTAAGGTCACCCTCTATGTAGTGCCTTCTCTTTATATTGGGGCCCTTTGTCAATTTTAATTTTTTGAGGGGCTAATATATAAATATAATAATAATTTTCTTGTTTTCTCAAATACGGCCATCCCTACTCGCCTCCAACACAATTACTTCTTATGAATCGCTACATTAGATTTCGATTAAAAAAGCATTATTTTGTACTATATCTGGGAAATTATTACTTCTAGTAATTGAGTTCAAGCAAGAATTTCTCTTTTTTTTTTTTTNATTGTTAAAAAATAACAGTATATAACAGAAGCGAGAGATAATGATTTACATAACTAATTAAGTGTTATTTGTGAATGGCATGTGCTAACACATTTTTATTTAATGGTACGAGACCTAGCTCCTAAAAGTTCCCCGTTTTATGTGGTTATAATCCTCCTCTTTGTTATCTAGTATATAAGTTGTTGCACTATGCAATGCAAGTTGCAGAAGCTTTTTTTTTTTTTTTCCCCCTTTTTCTTCATAGTTGCTCTTGCTGGGAAACATGGTCAAAGTTGAGTCTTATAATGATGCAATAGAAAGTGAAATATACGCGTAGAAAGTGCTTCCGACCTTGCATGAGTTCTGCTTTTTAATGACAAGAATAAAGGTTAAAGTCAGATTCTCTCTATATTAGATTTTTTTAATTTTCCTTTTTTAATCTTACAGCTCATAATTCTTCTCTCCCCCCCTCCCCTCTATTTTCTATTTTTTAATCTTTGGCCCATATAATATAAATAAAATCAGGGCTTCATTTTACTCTCTAGATGTTAACAAAAAACACTCAAGTCTTTTTATCATATGATTGAATAAAATGATTAATGAGACCTTAGATTTGTATTATACTAGCAAAAGGAGGAGAAAACTTGGAACAGGAAATTTTGACCCATATACAGCTAGCAACAAGTTCTTAACACGCAACGCGGCATGTGTCTCCATTTTCATATTCGACAAATAATGCATCTCTATCTTATATTCTAATTTCTAATTCTCCAATTTGTGGTTAAAAAAACATAAAAGAAATTAATAGCACTGGTACGAAAGTAATTATAATTTTAATTAAGATTAATTTTTATACGATCATATAATCATATGCCGTTGCATATATAAAAATAATTAAGTCTTATTTTCTACTTTAAACATGATTAAATAACAGAGTATACAAATTGATAATTTTATTTTAATTTATAGCAAATTCACCCAATGTCATGCTATTGCATTTATTCCTATGTGATGTGATGATTTGCATGGAAAATGCATATATCAGTGGCAGTAGTGTCAGGACTAAAAGATATCACAATTTGCTTTTAAAATATTGCAATATTATGTGGACATATTTCCAGCTGAATAATTCAACTCTACTATGCTTGCTAATTGTTTTGATACATGGTCAATATTTTAAATTAAAAAGTGGCAATTTGTAATTAATAAATTCTTACTTCCACTCACAATAAATTATGCTTAAAAAAAAGCGAAAATTAGCTAGTACTTTTTTTCTTTTCTTTTTCTACTTGGTTTAATATATATATTTGATGGACTTTGCTTGTGGGGTTCTAATAGTGGTTTTTTGTGAGAGTTGCATTTTTGAACTTTTACAATGTGGTCAAAAGGTTCAAAATCTTTAAGCATTGGATAACAAAATAGCCAGAAAATTTATGGTCATTGAAATTAGAGGCGTGATATAGGCCGTGCATTTACAAAGTATGATTATAGTGTAGACCTTCAATAAAGATATAGGTTTCAATATTGGGTCCTAAATTAATAGTCAAATATGCTAAGATCTGAGTTTATTGTACAAGATAGAATTGTAGTTTCATTACCAAACAATAGTCGCAGGTGTTTATCGAAGAATTCTTCCGTGTTTGTTTGAAGTTGGAATACAAGCCACAATTGTAATTAATTTCAACCATACAATTTGGAGGAGGGAAGGGTCCCCTTGAAGCTAAATTTAATTTTTGGGGCAAGAAAAGTATTAATTAAACACTGATATTTTTTCTTTTTTAAAAAGGAATCAAAATACTGAAAATGGTATGTTCAAATTGATACATAAAAATATGTTAAGGGATTGGTATAGGGATAGAGCTGAAACATAAAGTGATATACTCAATGCATAAATATAAATATGAATAATTTTGAGTTACTTAATTTTTAAGAAATATATATATTCTTATAATTTGTTTGGTCCCAATGCAATGGATCTGTTATTGATCGTGGATTTTTTTATGCCAAAATATCTATAAATTAATTAGTATAAAAATCTAATTACGTTTTAACATATAAACAATAATTTATTAGTGGGGGTAAGAATTAATCGCATTAATTGATATAACAAAACATAATATGTAAAATATACTCTTGTAGCACTCACAATTAAACTCAATAGAAAAAGCTCTACTATTTTTTTTTTATTTCATTTCAATGAATACAGTAATGCGCCAAGAAAACATGTGGTACAAACTATACTCAAGATTCAGCCACGAAGAATTTACCGCGCTCAATAAGTATTAAAAAATTCTCATTAAAACTTCTTAAAAAAAATTAATAATCAAAACTCCTAATTTTTTTTAGAGGACCTACCAGTCATTCTGTTAGATTTTTTTATATTATTTTAGGGTACGGTAAAACCATTATGCTATATTCATCTATTTCCATCTACTACCATTCACAGCATTAAATAGTACTGTCATTTATTGGGGGTCCATTATTGGTCAAAATCTTTCGTGAACGAAGATCAAAGTAAATATGACATGGTTTGCTATATCCGGAAATTAATAATTGAATTGATGACTAAAAATTCATCTTTAATTTTTTAAACCCCATTTTTAAAGAGGTTCAACTTTATAAAAAAAGAAGAAGCAATAGTTACTGTTTGAACCCTCCATAATCACACAAAGCAATAGACATTCCTATTAGTGCAAATGCAGCTCCCATCAAGGTGTGTTTTAATTTGTGGGTTACATAAAACTTATGTTCATTCCAAATTTATTTTGGAGAAGAAAAAAAAACCAATGGTCGGTGGACACAATTACAAATAGTGACTTTTTGTTTCAATAATTGAGCAGCAGCCTTATAAACCCCATTTCTTATTCCCCATTTCAATCCATCCCAATTGCATACACCCACCTATATAGAATTCATTTCTCTACATATATTAAAATATATCTATGGGTTAGTATGGAAGTCAAAACTTCATGACCCCATTACATAGCTGTAAGATGTGAGGCTAAATCAAAGGACCCCATTGTCTTTGCTCACCATCCTTGTGTTTTGTCTTATAGTACAAAGATTTTGCTGTATTTATTTTTATGTGGTTGGAAATTAATTAATGGGAGATCTTACAATAATGAGTTTGATTTGAGTTGAACTAATTAGTCTTAAAATCTTAATGGACCAATTAATTATCAAGTTTATGGGTGGATATTTTCTTTTTGTGAGGTGTCTTATCCTTAATTCATGTTTCCTTAGTGCGTCTTAGAATAATTAATTTAGACATCCCATCAAGTCAAATTATAACAACATTAAAGTTACGTACAACTACAAGGGGCCATAATAACATGTGCTTCCATACATGTGGATCCTTCGAGAACTGAGCGTTTTACTGGAATGATATGGAGTGCCTTTTTAATGTTAGAACCATCATTGTTTTTATAATGTTATATCATATAGTATAATAGTATATGCTAACTTCATTGCTACAATATAGATTAGTAACTGATTGTTGATGCATTTTATTTTGACCTAAGTAGACTTGGTACAAATATATTTTATTGAGACCAATGTCATTCTTTTTATGGTGTCACACGTGCTCCTTGATTCCGAAAGTTGACTCTAATTAATGATGGAATTGTTTGGGAATTACAACATGATTAAGACGGCGTTGCCTTGCCGTAGGTTTTCACATATGCTACCATATATACACTTAGATTTTAAATTTATGATTGATTGATAGAGCCCTTAACCTAGCTACCATGAAACATAATGAATTAAGCACCATCTTATAATAAACTTACATGGTCTTTAACACTAGGCATTGCTACTTAATTAGTTCGGTAATGTTGTGACGGTCTAAAAATTGTTCAACTCTTTTGACTTTTTAAAAATTACTATTAAAAAGTCGTATGAGCAATGTTTGATAAAATAATTAAGAGTGTGTTCACAAGTTAAGTTTTAAAGGGGAATTGAAAGCTTTGGGGGCTTAGTCATGACATAAAAATCATGACTAAGCCTCCATTTCTCCTCAAAAACTCAACTTGCAAACACACCTTAAAGGTTGCTTCCAATAATCAAAAGACATAAAAATAGTATTTGGTAAATATGTCATTAAATTGCTCTTAAAATATAAAATGACTATAAAAAAGACATAAGTATTAAAAAAATAATTTATATTTTCACTTCCCATTAATTAATGAATGATAATATTAAATTTTATTAAAATTTAAGGATATATAAATTTTTTAAGTTTTTGAAAGTCAAAACTAACTCTAAAAAGTTTTTTTAATAAGATTTTCAAAAGTACTTTTCGCTCGCAAAAGTTTTCGTTTACCAAACATAGTGCTTATTTAGTGTGTATTTTTTTCACCTGAGAATGGCAAATTGCACTTCCCAATATATTTTTGTAAGAAGTAAAAAAATTTATACTTCTCCCAAACTTAAGTTTGGGGCTCTCCACTGGAGAAGACCCATAAAAGATAGACTTATATTTTTCATGACAGAAACACATGTTCAAAAAGTTTTACCAAATCAAATATGGTCTTTCCCGTTTAAGTGTTGTAGCTTCACATTAAATCATTGCACATTATATACAATCACTTAATTTCCTAATCATTATTGGATAATAATAAATCTAAATCTAAATCATGTGATGGAAAATGACTAATGTTTTTCCCCCTAGAGAAATGACTAATATATTATCAATGTGTCTATGGTGAAGTATACTAAATTTCTTGGAGGATCAATAAACCATATGATTCCATGGTCACATGCTTCTGCATACCGTTGCAGGCGCTCCAAATGACCAAAATCAGTGGTTCGCTTTAATTAGCAACAAAACAACTATACAAAAATAATCATTATATTAGAGGTGCAGCAATAGTACATACAGGGTGGCTGAAATTGTATTGATTATGTTAGTTGGCGTCACTAATTGTTAACTACAAACGAAAGTTGGCTTTTAAATCGTATATCTCAGCACAGAATCTGCTGATGCGTTTGCGCCAAATCCAAATTTTAAAAAATAAAATTGGAAAAGATCAAAACTAGTTTCCATATATATATATATATATATAAAATTTGATTTCACAATTTTTTTTTGTTTGGATTTTGATTCTGATTAACAAACGTCAACCTTATGATATGTTCTAAAATTATACGGTCAATTTGACAATACTTGTCTCCAATTATCGATATAATATGTGATCTTGTTTCAATCATAAGACAAGTAGCTATAGGAAAAGAAGCGTCACGAACACAATAATAGGACATTGAAAAATATCTCAATGCTAAATTATTCGTGGCAATTATTCACAATAATATGACATGTAGCTTCAGTGAACCACTGATGGTGGTTGAGGTGATTGAGAAATGTTGTTTCAACATTTTAAAATAGTGGAATTTTTGGGTAGGCACAAATTTAAAAATTCGCCACTTAGCGCACACAGATCAAAATATAGGCCTTACAAATATCATTGAAGATATGTTCACATATATGCTCACGATTAAGCCAACTATTGCTTTCTCTACTTACTCTCACGCTACTCTCAGCATACGCATGTTATCTTCTTCTTCTTCGCTACAGCTCCATGAGTTGTCGCCTCGCCGCTGCTAGCAAAACGACCTCACCCACGCGCCTCACTTGCTTCTCTCCTTCCCTTTCTCTCACTTTCGCTACGTAACCAAGTTAATTGTCACATCAACAGCTAACTGCTTAACATAACAATATGGACTAAAACCTTACAAAAAAAATTTTTGAGGGGGATTTTTAGCAAAAAAATATGAAGGGTAAAACACAAAATTTAAAATTTATAAGGGATTAAAAACATAGTTAACCTTTTATTTTTTATTTTTTGGTTTTTCATGTACCTTATGGGATGAAATATCCTTTGCTATTAAATTTGTCTATTTTTGATAGTTTTTTAAATTAAATTCATCAAATTTTGCCATCATTTTATGTTTTATATGATCTTGACAAACTTTTTATTAGTTAAATCACTAAAAAAATCAACTTATAAGAGTTTTAGCGATTTACAAACCTTTTAAGCTTACGATATACCTCTTTACAAATATTGTATTGAAATGTATTAATTTATTAAATTAGATTATGTGGTACATTAATACGTTATATTAGATCAAATAGTGATGACAAAACTCAATGAATTTATTTCTAAATATTATAAAAATAGGTAAATTTCACATATAGAAGAGGAAAATTACTCTATAAAACACGTAAGAAACCACTTTATTTTTTTCCTCTATATGAAATATTTATATTTAATGTAGAAATAACATTTTTCGAAACGATGATAGTCTGAGAACAATGTCTCTCCAAAAACTTTTGTCTGATAAGAAGGCTATGCAATCTGGTTTTCCCTCTCAGGACAAGTTTAGTTCCACAATGGGCGAATCAGATTTTGGTCCCTCCAATTGACACATAAGACAACTAGGCAACAGTGATAACTGATAACTCTAGATTTTGATATTGGAAAAGGCTTTATTTATGTTTTATTTTAAGGTTTTTTTTTTTTGGATGTTTAATTTCTTCTATCTTTCAGTGTCTGAGATGATAATAATAATGGTATGAATCTGAAGATTCTTTTGCTGTGCTTTGTGCTTGAGAAAATATGACTTTATGCACGTAAAAGGGAGTTGTCAATGTCATTAAGCATTATGTACAATAACCAAGCTGTGAATTTAAGAAGCCAAGAGGAAGATTAATTGTTGTTATTGGAGTCAATCAGTGTGTGGCAATAGAAGACTTGTTCTCTTTTCTTGGAGAAATTCATTTATGTCAAGAGTATTATCTAATAAATGTAGGTGATAAAAAATTATATAATTATCCCTAGTTATATGTAGATTAAAAAAGAAGTGCGTGACCTTTTTGCCCAAAACTAAATTAATTGTTTCTTAATTAATTGTAATGAAATTATAATATTAATTACGTTTATTTATTTAATTAATTATTAATTTAAAATTTTCAAAAAAATATTTAAAATATTAGAAATTCAAAATTTAAAATTAAATTATTATAAATAATTTACTGGCAGATATATTCAGAATAATCGCAATGGAAGATGATTTCAGTTGCCTCTTATTGATGGATACGCTAAAAATTTGCATAGAATAATTTATCCACCACTATACATTACCAGCAAGCTACTCACTTGCATGTACAATCTACTGCAAAATCTGCCCAAAAAACTTGTTGTTTGCCGTAACTCATACTTATCCGTTGGTATTGAGTACTAATAACATTTCTCATATACAAATACAATCTTCAAAAGATGTACTATCAATTTAATAAAAAGATTATATAACTGGACGGAGGAAATATAACATTTCATACCAACACTAAGAAGTTTGATTTATTCTGTCCAAAATAATAAATGGGGGACATAGGGATTAGGTGGAATTGATTAATAGGTAACCACAAAAATGGGAGTTTCAAATTATTTGTAACACAATGGTTTAGATCCTATTCGCCAACAGTCTTCTTTAAAATTCCCCATCTGTTTTATTTTTTTTTTTATTTTTAATTTTTAGCTAAGCTTATTTAGCATGAAAGTAGCCTCTGTACCTCAGTTTCATTGTGGTCCAAAAGAAAAGAGTGTTGTTTCTGGTTTCCAGCTCTTAAAGGGGACTCATATTCAAGGCTATTGTCTCATCAACTTCCAGCATAACTAGTCAGACTCAGTAGATTAATGAATCCAAAAACAATTAAGTTTGCAAAAGAAATTGAAAGCCTCAATATTCTTGTGCTGCCATGTGTCAAAGGTAAAATTTGTAAGAGAAAATTAATTATATGGAATAAACTCCCTTCAGATTGCAAAATATTTGACTAGGGCCTTCTCCATTTTGTTCTAAACTACTCTCTCCTACGTAGTTTTTATTTTATTTGCCATTTTTACTATTTTAATATATTTAAAAAATAATGTATTTATAAAGTGAATGTGACATATAATAAAAAGGATTGAAAGGAGCAGTAGTATTTTTTTTTTCTTCTTCAAAGTATTAATATTTAAAATTTACTAAACTCTACTTAATCTAGTTTGAGTCAGGTCACAAAATTTTTAGAATTTAAAGTTCATTGAATTCTATCTAATCTAGTTTGAGTCCAGTCAATGTATATTATAAGGAATTTGTTTTCAACTACTCTATCTGTTTTATAACATTTGTCACTTTTTAAATTTAGTAAAATTTTAAATTAATGTATTTGATCAATTAATTAATAAAATATATTAATTTAATAATGTATCAAATTTTAAAAAGTTTTGACAGATAATATGAATCAAAGAAATGAGTATTCTAATTAATTTAATGTACAATTGAAGCCTTCTACATTTGAGAAAAGTTGGGCATATATGCAAATGCCAATAATAATGTACATGATATTTCAAAAGTAATTAAACTAATGGGGGTACCTATGATTTATATGCAAGATGTTGTTGGTTTTAAATTAGGTGGGCATGAATCACTAAAAAGATTTACATATCTGATAATCTTTTTGGCTCAGTGTGACGTCAAAGCACCAATTGCATTATTAAACTTTTCATGCTCTTTTTAATTTGAACACTTTATAAGAACAACTAAACATATTCCACTCAAATAACTAGCATTGAATTAGTTTGATGAGTTCTAACTATTACTGTGGTACCAACCATTCCCATCATTTAATATAAAGATTTTAATAAAGAGTTTTGAACAGTCTTTTTCTTAATAATCTAGTGGCATATATAGAGTAGGTAGAACAAATTAACATATAATTAAATTGGGGTAAATGTTAGGAAATATACATAATTAATCAATAGCAGCTAAAAGTGGAGAGACAATAAAGTATGTTCGCAGGCTGCAGTCATAATCTACTACTATAAAGGAAAAGAAAGTTCTGAACAGTGAATACAAACACCATTATGCGTATTTTAATAGCAATTCAGGCAAATAATTTAACTTTTTTTAAGTAAATGTTGTCAAATTAATGATGAGTTAATTTGATCCTTAATAAATAAAAGGATCTAAATTAGTATCAGTCATTTTTAAATATGGATCAAACTAGTCTCTCTATACTTAATCACATTTCATAATTATCGTATTTTTAACCATGTGATTAAATACAACAAAGACATTATCATCGTTTTCTCTCATCTCTTATCTTATATATTCAACCACTCTATTTCCCTCTCCCCCAACCCCTCTCTCTCTTGTGGGCAGCTGACAACGCAATGCCATAGACAAAAGGAGCCAGAGAAATTACATGATGGTGTTGTGGAAGAGACGATGATGGTCACGAGATGACAAACATACCCATAGCAAGATCTCTAGCGATGGTGAAAGTGGAAGGAGGTGGAGAAATTTCGACCAATTGTTGCTGAAGTGTCAAAGGGGTTGGGGAGTGGAAAATAGAGGGACGGTGTTAGGAGAAGAGCCGAGAGTGTGACAATAATTTCATTGATGTGTTTAATTACTTTTTAAAAAAAATATTTAACTGCACTAAATACAGAAAAACTAATTTGGCCCGCATTTATAACTGACACTAAGTAGAACCCTTTTCTTTTTTTTTAAGGACCAAATTGATTTTTTTTTTCAAGACATGGATTGATACTGGCTGTGAATGATGACACTAGTTAAGTAATTAGTTAACTTACATTCATATGCTAGTTAGCTAACTATAGTTAGACAGTTAATCATAGTTAGGAGAAGTTAGTTATTCACCCACTTGTTTATAAACTGTTGTAACGAGCTTGATCAATTCAAATTAAAAGTTAATTTTCCAATCTTCTCATACAAGCTCTCTCGAAATCTCTCACATTTTCATGGTGTTTCGACACATGGACAAGAATCCGATACCTTTTTAATGAGTATCATTTTACAGAAGACATCTTTAATTTAATTTAAGGCAACACATATCAAAAATAAAAATAAATAAAAGATCACATAATGAAGTTTTACTACTGGTAAAATTGTGACCAAACCAATACGTTTCAAATCATTCCACACCCAATACTACATGTTGAAGGGTATGATTGTGATTTGTCTGAATCTATTTGTGGTAGCACATTAGTTTTCAGATAGATAGAAAAGCCCCTAACAAATTATTTCACAAAGCAAAAAAAGGATATTAAACCTTTGTTATGATTAGAATCTTACATCAACAAACGTGTCAGAAATTCAAGAGGGTAGAAACCTTACAACATATTATCTTATCTACCCAGAAGAACTTTATGAAAGTGATGAACAATTTTTCTGCAAAACAGTGAATGACAAGCATTTACAGTCTGTCATTTACTTTAACTAAAATCATAAAGAGGGTGAAAAAAGAAGTTGTATAATCATTGTTTGTAACTTAAAACTTTTTTTTATCTTCGGTTGCATATTACAACATGATCAAATATAAAACTTGCCATTAAGTCAAAGTGACATTTTTCAATTTGGAAAAAACCTACTAGCATGTAAATTAATGTAAGTAAAATGATGGTAACAAACAACAATAATTTAACTAAAATTTATGGTATGATGGTAGCTCACATTATTTCTTAACTATGTGGTATAAGTTCAATTTTCATCCCATAAAAATAAAAAAAAAAATTTTGTAATTAACAGTTTACTACTTTATGTGAATTTAATTACTATGAGAATTAATCAGTGTTGCCGACATGCGGTAGATACCCTAGATTAAGAAAAATAAATAATTTACCACTGGAAAGCAAATTAAAGCAGTTTTCAAGCCTGAATTTGGAACAGGCAACCATCTCTTCCAAACTCTGCTTTATCAAAAATAAAAGTTGTTGATTTCCCTTCCCTTATATTTCTTTTTCTTTTTTTGTTTTATGTGCGAATCTATTGTGGCTTTTGAAAAGGTTACTGATTTCAAGACTCAGCAAGAAAATTCTGTGGTTTCCATTGTTCTATCTCCTAAATGCTTCCCGTACATAATTTACTAATCTCTAGTACTAATAAAAATGTTGAGCCAAAATAATTACCCTTTACTCACATTTTTAATTTTAAAATTATCTTTTTTTTTATGGAACTATTCATAATCCCTCATCTTTACTCCTCCTATAAGTAAGGCGTTACTCCCATAAAGTGTTGCAACCCATAATTACTCGACGGTCACTTTTTTTTTTTTTTGCCTATTATACTCCCACAAAATGTAAATGAAAAGTTATTCTTTTGTAATTATAATCCGCATGTTTAACATTAACAAGCACGGGGTGCTTGTTGTTTTAAAATTTTGCTAACCAATGACTAGTTAAGAAAGTAAAAGTGGTATTTTTTTTTCTAAAGATATAATAAGACTTTTAAATTTTTAATGATTTTAAATAAATTAAAAACTTTAAATTATTTTCTTAAGTCAATGCCCTAATTGGAAGTTTGTGCAATAAAGATTCTTTATAAATAGTTTAAGCGAAACAATAGACCCTCCTAACTCATCTGGAAATGGTGGAAGGAATCACACTAGCGTTCATTACACCTATGCTTAAATTTTCGTTGGTTGTCATGAGACATGCAAATGTAACCCCTAAAGTTGACAAGTGACAAGAAAGCAAGTGAATTACTTTTGGATAAATGTTTTTTCTGACATAAATGGAGATAATTGAATAAAACATCTTAGGAGAATTGAAAAGAAACGTGGAGATAAGTTATTTTAATGAGACATGTCATTGAATTGTAGACATGCTTTAAAGTAAGAAAAAAGTGCACCCAAAAGAAAAAATATAAAAAAAAATAAAATTCTTATGCGATCATGAAACATTATATTAAACATGTTTATAATCACACACAAAATGCACATGCCAAATAACAATTGGTGTAGCCAGGTATACATATGATATTATATAGGACATGGTTTATTTTTCTCTTTTTTTTTCCTTAAATAACTTTTTAGTTCCTAAACTTCTTATACTTGTATTCTTTTAATATATATCATTAAAAAATCACTCTCTACCGACAAATATATTTGTCAGAGTTATCGACGAATTTTAAGTACGATATCTTGATAACTCTCCAATTAGAGTTATTTTTGTTTCGTTTTTAGTTAGGAAACTTGTTTTATCTAGGGTAACTTAGGTTGTTTTTAGAGTCTTTTAATCCATGTTGATCTTGGTATTACTCCGTGGTCTTTGGAAATGCATGTTTTTAAATGGTTTGAAATGTTTATTGAATGAGTTTCAGGTTTGGAAATCATCAAGGAGTAAAATGCTGTACAAATTAGGACTTTGGGGGTTGCTACTCAAGTAGTGCCACGGCAAAGAGCTCCAGAAATTGATTTTTAGAGCACTACTCGAGTAGTGCAAAGTAGTACTCGAGTAGTGCTACGACAAAGAGCACCAAAAATTGTTTTAGTAAATTGAAAAAAACTAAAAAAAAAAACTAGGAAAACTAATATCCTTTTTGGTAATTTTGACTTGGAAAAATATAAGAAGCATGATGGAGTGAAAATCCATTCATTCACGCATGAGCGGAGGCAAGAACCCTAGGAGAGCACAGTGAGCAAGATCGAAGACGAAGGTTCTAAAGCGAGAGTAGAGCAATCATAGTTTTTGTGAATTTCACATGTAATTCTTCTATGCAATTCTTCTTCTTCTCATACTCTATGTTTATGTTTGCTATTTCTTGGAACATGAACTAATTCCCTTACCTTAGGGCTATGATGTAAACTATTGCGTTATGATAATTTAATCGAGGTTATTCAGTCATGAGTTGTTCATTGTGTTGTTTTATGCTGTGCTTAATGCTTTTGGTCACTTGATCACTGATTAAATGATTTATTGTCTTGTATGCAACTTGAACGAGAGAGCATGAAAATGTGTCTGCTAAAATAACCATAGGTTGCTCAAAAATTCGAGAGGAACACACACAACTTATGTGATTTTTATTTGAGAGCTCTTAGATCAAATTAGGATTCAAGTGAGTAGTTTGCGCTAAGAGATTAGGCTTCCAGCTCATGAGAAAATAATTACTAATTCTTGAGAGAGATTAGTAATTAGGGAAGGAGTTCTAACCAACAATTGATTGAATAATAATTGAATAATTGAGATTGAATTATCAGCATCGTAATAGGATAAGTCAGATGCCCTAAGTGTTCTTCCCACAAAATTAAATATAAACATTCTTGTCTCGTTTTGTTTGGTTTTAAATTTTTGAATCTTATCTTTTTGAATTTTTAGGTCATAGTTAACAAACAACCAAAACAACATTCCTTTCAATTTACTCATTTAGGGATTATATCGTGATTAATTAGTCCTCGTGGGTAAGACAACCTTTCTCACTATTTACTACTTGTACGACACGGTATGCTTGTCGCAAAAAAATCATATCATATTCGTCGGTAAAATCCTTTTTCGACAATATAAATGTTGAAGCTCATGGTTACCGACGGATAATATATCCACTGCAATAGCTATCGGAATAATGTGGCACATACATATTACCATCAAATTTATCTAACAGTAATTATTAAATAATTTAAAAAAATACGAATTCATTTACCAACGAATATTTCCGCCAGTACATGGTAATTCAATTGTGTCCAAATGCATTGAATTATCAATGAATTTAAAAAAAGTAAAAGGGACTAACATTGGAGAACAGATGGAGTATGGTTTTGCAAAATTATTAGTCTATGTGTAAAATGATAAAGGTGTACCTAGACTATTTTAAACAATGTAGATGACATGTAATTGTTATTAATATGACCTTACTTTTTTTTTATTGATGATGGTTCATTTAATTGCTCTAGGTATTTGTTTAATGTTAGGGTTTAGGGTTAGTGTTTTGTTCTTATCGATGGATTTGTAACATTAGTGGCAGATTTATCCACTGGTACTCAATTTACCATTGAGCATAAAATTTCACGCCCAAGCGAAACGTTGCGTTTCATTTTTGGGATTACCGTCGAATTTAATAAGTTTATTGATAGATATATCCGCTTGTAATGGTCATCACATCTTTAAATATGAAATTGCCCCCTTCTTCCTCATTTTCTATAACCTTTCAACTTTCTCCACCACCCATTGGTTGCCGCCATGCCCCATCACCCCTGCCACCACTGCACCACTGCCACCATCCACACTCGATCCACCTTTCGTCGCCCTTGCCACCACAGCACTAGCCCCCGTCGTCATGCCCGAGCTACGAGCTACTGTTAGTATTTTCTTGTCTTTTTTATTGTATTATATTTTGATTGAACTGGATTGATTGTGTTTTGAGATTGTTATTGTGTTATTGTCATTTTTTATCTATGATTTATGTGTATATTCATAATTGACTTTAGTATAATTTAGGGTTAGGATTTGTGTTAGGTTTATGTCAACTTGAATATATTTAGGATTTTTGTTAAGATTTGTGTTAGGTTTATGTCAACTTGAATATATTTAGGATTTGTGTTAGATTTATGTTAAGTTGAATATATTTAAGATTTGTGTTAGATTTATGTTAAGTTGAATATATTTAAGATTTGTGTTAGAATTTGTGTTAGATTTATGTCAACTTGAATATATTTATGATTTGTGTTAGGTTTTAGAATTTAAGTATATATAAGAGTATGTTTGTAATGAGTATTAATATTTTATTAAATTTTATTTTTATGTTTTTTTAGGATGTGACAGACAAAAGTGGGTCTTCACCTCCATATTCAGAGACACCTCTCTCACAGTCATGGCCACTATTTGTGGATGATCTCGAACGTCAAATTGCTCTCCTAGAAATGATTTATGGTCTGAATGCATGGAGAGGGAATTGTTCTATGGCAGAACATGGTCCGCCAACATCAAATTAGGATTTAGTAGTTTTAGCATTCTACCGTGGATCTGTCAATAAACAATTATCCATTGTCAGAGATGGTCAAGTCTACAACAATAGGGAATCCTATCCTCTACCAGCAAATGACTAAGTCTCTACAATAATAATATTGTAATGTCTACTGTAAGATTAAATTGGGTTGTATTTAGTCATCAAAGTCGTAGGGAAGGAGGTCCTCTGCTAGAAGAAGATGCAAGCAAATGACTAAGTCTCTGGCAATAATAATGTTAAGATCGAATTAGGCTTTATTTACTTGTCATATGATAGAGAATAATGTAAGGTTTTATGGTTTATGTAATAAAGAATATGGTATGTGTTTTGAATTGATGTATTTTGGTTATGTTGATTAATAATAATATTTATTTTTATTTTTGTATTAATTATTATTATATATATTGTAGCATTCTCATTTTTTTTTTTTGGATTTTTGACGGATATATATGTCGATAACATTCTCTCAGGCAGCGTTTCTGAGACTCGTTACCGGCGGATATATATTCGCCGCTAATTATCGATGGATTCTTTATCCGTTGATAAGTAGTCACCGACAAGCTCATTACCATTAGATAGTATCTGACGAAAAATTCGTTAAAACCTTTGAAATCCGTAAAAATTCACTGATAAATCCGCTGGTAAAGAGAGATTTTCTAGTAGTATATAATAAGGTTAACTAGGTTTATTTATCAATCATTTCACTGGGATTTGAGCATACTATCACAGATTCCTTTCTTGGAGAGTTCACTAATTAGGACTCTAGAGAAATGAAGAAGAATGTAGAATACTATAAAAGATTAATTCTGGAAGGCTCTAGAAGGTTCTTGAAGGCTCTAGAAGAATTTGGAAGATTTTGGAAGCTCTGGAATCGTCTAGAGGAATATAGAAAGCTCTAGAAGACTAGAGCACTTAGAAAGAAAGAACCTAGAAGGTTCCTTGGAAACATTCTAGAGAAGTCTTTGTCAATAGTAGAAGAACCTAGAAACATATAAGGAGGTGGGAAGGTTTTAGATAGCCAATCATAGTCGTCTGTTTAGATTAATATTTACTATCTATTGAGGAGGTGGATTGGTATAAATAGGTGAGACTACCTTTGGTAAAACCGTCCAAGAATCCAAGCCATTTTGTGTACTTCTCATTATCTAGTGAAATTCTCTTTCCACTACATTCTCTTGTTCTCTTTAGTCAATTTCCTTGTTTGGCTAAGGTGAGGCGGACTTGGTCTTAGCTCAAGAGGATGAGTAAGTTTCAAGTGTCAGTACGGTTATGTTGGAAAGGGTCCAAGGCCATGACAATACTCTCAAACTCTTTAAACACTTATAGAGATAATTACACATCACTACTAAAGTGACTCTTACATTGGACAACGGAAATTGAACTAGTGTCTTTTTGAGATAGCGTGGATCCTATAAAAGTAAAAGTTAAAATAACATTTTGTTTATAATTATTTCACAGGGTTTTCTTAAAATTGGATTTCAATGAGGTTCATTTTCTTTTATGTCAAGGACCATTTTCTTTCATGCTGAGCAAATGAGCCCTAGTGGCAAGTCAGTATTACTTTAGTATTCCTTTGTCTAAATTGGATCTAATCAATAAATTACTATGTTATGTTTCTATTTGTTATGAATAGATATTATAATATTTGGTTTAATTTATGATTTTGTCTAATTAAAATTTTGTTTAATTTTTTTTAATTATGTAGCTAATTTAAATTATGTTATTATTATTGTCATGCCCCAACTTAGGACGTGACCACACGTAGGGCTACTGTCCTACGAAAGCTTTGACGTGGCATACTAACATACATGCAATGCTAAAAATGAATAACTTTACTTCATAATAAATAGTTAATTTCATAAAATAACTGGTTTCATTTAATAATAACTGAGTTTAGATAAATTTTGAAGTGATGTCCTAAAAACATAATCAAATACATGAATGCTAAAATGGGGTAACCTGTCCTAGGTATCTAGAGCATAACTACTAAAGACCCTAGTAGACCCCACTACGAAGCAGAGCTTACCACTGTTGAATCCTCGCTTCTACTGGACGAGGGGGACATTCTCATTGTCCTCTATTGTATCTGAAAAATGATATTGACAGAAGGGTGAGTTTATCATCTCCCTCGGTACTACACAAATAACATATACTGCATGTAGTCATGGAATTTAGATATACATATACTGAAGTAAATTTGAATAAACTGTTGTAAAGTAAAAATGATCTGTATATGATGTGCGCCTGCCTCTTAGTGGAGGGACACGAAGAGAGATGCCTCTCAATCCTTGATTCAAGGGAACCTTGGCTAGACCTTGCTTCACCAAGATAAATCCTGGTGATTTCGGTACGGTCAACCCAAATATCTGTGAGGGTACGCATATCCTAATATGAGGAGCTTGGCGCTCATATAATCTGAATCTAGAAGGGCACATATGCCATAATCTGAGGACCTTGATGCTCAATGCTATCTAATTCTGATTCTGATCTTACAGGGATGTCAACCCCATACTTATTATAGGTCATCTTATCCTAAGATATACTGTTTGTAAAGTCTTTTAAGTGAGCTAGGTTAGTTACCCAAGTTGTTAGGACCTAAGTCTATCGATTATAACAGAGGTGTCCTAGTTATTTTATTCTTATTTACTTGTCCAAGATCAAGGACTGAGGTCCCATACTTAGGGGAGGATTCTCAGGTAAGAGAGGTGCGTCACAATGGACAACTTAAGTACCAAGTCTTGCCTTGCCAAAAACTTCCCTTAGTTAGGGTCAATTCATTAACCAGAGTCTTTGAAAGGGTCTGCTATGTAATCTTAACCAAGCAGTTCTAAAAAGGGTATCATGCCTATAATCTTAAGTCTCGTCCCTATCATAACATAAGCACATCACCATATAATATATCATCATCATGTAAACATGGCAATTATCAATTACTAAGCATGTGTGTGTGTTATGATGCACACTTGACTCTATTGACAGACCACCGAAGTGGAACCATCGACGTGCCGAGACCTACACTCAACTAGAACGTCGTGGAATTGAGGAGTACTGACACTAGAAGCTCCAAGCGGCATAGTGTTGGCACCTGGAAAGGCCAACAAAAACCACACCATCAAAAACCCATAAAAACAGCATGATCATAGGCTCTACGATAGGGATCTGACATCGCTACGGCGATCTGGCATCGCCACGACTGTCGTGAACTGCCATAGGGCTGCCACTACCAAAGTAACAGCACCAGGGCCTACTATCCTAGGCCATCTTAAAAGGACTGACTACCAACCCAAGGCGAAGACATCGCGTTTTCATGAGAGATAAAGGAATAAATTGAGCAGGAACTATGTTCTAAAGACGAGAGGAATCTGAAGCTCTGAGCGAGTTGAAAGAGGGAAAGGGAAACTCTATATATAGGTGGAGATGTGGCCCAAAGGGCAGGTTGGAGCACGCCAGGGGCGCTGGAGTGCGTCAGGGCCGCTGCAACGCGTTGCATGGCATCTCCGAAACCAACTTGGGCCCTTGTGACAGGCTTAACGACTTGGGTTGTTACAATTATGTACTCAAATAATTATTTTTTATAGTTATCACTTATATTTAGTAAACATAAAAGTACTTTTTAGAAAGTAATAAGTATGATTAAGGTTTAAATATTTTATTGTAGGTAGAGTTAGAATTTTTATTTGTAAAACTCGCAAGTAAGGTGGGGTATAGTTTTTTTTCTTTCAATAAGTTGATAAGATTAGAGTTGAGGCAAAATTCTACCCAACTTTATCCATTTTCATCTCTACATATATATATATATATATATATCCAACATGATATATTTTATGATAAAACAAGAATTTCTCAACAGTAATTGTCCTATTTAATGCCGACCCAAAAAGGGGGTTTAAATTTCAAGATTCCTATTTTACCTTACTGCAATCATTTGAGCATATTGGATATTGAAAGGAATAATAGGGGTAGACCCCACTCCCCTCTATTAATTACTTGGTGAAGGCAGATTTTTGTGGAGGAAGATAGCTGGCAGAATTATTTTTCTCCTTTATAATATAACTCATTAGTCACCTTTTGATCTTGGCAACGTTATAGTCAATGAAGTCTTGCTAAAGCTAATGCTTAATGCAAGACAGAGAGCATGCTACGAAATTGGAAAGTTGAACTCAACCACAAATTTGCCTCATAAAATGGCAAAAGATTAAGGATATATTTTGTCTCAGAAAATGTTTTTAATTAATAATATTTATAGAAATGATACTTTATATTTATTGTATTGATCATTTTCGCAATTTTGCGAATGAAAGGATGAAAACAACAAATTTTACCACTTTATTATACAATTTTAAAAGCAGAATAAAAAATATAATGACATTTTGTAGTTTAAAAAAAATCTACAAAAGGATCATATTTTATCAAATGCATAGAATTATTAGCATATAAATTGAAATAAATATGAAACAAACTTTTTAGCCACAGAACAACACTAGATTAGCATTAAAAAAAAAACAATACTAGAACATGCAATTCGAATGTACACGTAGGGAGGTTGAGAATATGCGAGATTAGGTTAGGCTCAGTTATTTATAGATCAAACATGCATTATAATTATAGGTTTGAGCTTGATTGGTCTATAATAAGCTCTCTCTTTTTAATCTAAGTTTGACATATCTCAATATCTGACTTAACTTGTGGCCTAATTAAAAGTTTTTCAATCTATAATATTAAGAAAAAAAAAAAGGTTATGGACGATTGAATAAAAAATTGCATGTCCAAAATCTTATTCTTTCAAATTTAAAAATGAAACAATTATAGTAACCTATAATTTTTTCTTTGCATTTTAATCTTTAACCAAAACATATTTTTACTTTTAAAAAAAATGTCATAAATAAGTTATAAATAATTAAATATTGAATAATTATAACAATAAACTATCTAGCATAGTGATAAACGATGTGTTTTCACATGGTAATGAGTACTTCAAATTTGTAATAAAGACTTTTTAATTTTTTAAATTATAATTATAAATGAGTATTAATAAGTTGATTTGATAGATTTAATAGAATTTACAAATAGCCTAACAAGCCCGGTCTAGATAGACCTAAAATAGGCTGAGTTGTAGGCCCTGCCGGATACACGTGCATAGTTTTGTTTTTAATTATGAGTTATTGATGAACTTAAATTCCGACACATACTTTCTATTTCAAATTTCATTTTTCTATCCTCATTTTCCTTTTTGTATCCCATCAGAAAACTTCAAATTCTCAGTAGAAGTTCATCAGCTAGACTTTCCTCCTCATATAGATATTTCCCATTAGAACCATAATCTGGTTATCTAATTATGCGATTACATTAATTTATTATGTGTAAAAATCATACATTATTCATTTGTCTAACAGTTTAAATTTTAATTAAATGTTAAGGATTTAATCATTGCTGTTCTTATTTAAATATTAAATATTTATTCACAATAAGTCTTTTTTTTTACGTGCACAACATGTCTAGTAAAAGATTATTGTGTGAAAAGGTGTGTTAATCATAAAAATTGTCAAATTTAACCATTATTTAATCTTTTAAAACAGTTGATTCCTCACACATTTTCAGCATGAAGTAGATTTGTTTGTGTTTTGTCCCTTGGAAGTGGGCCAAAGAGTAAAGTGGGTTTTGTGCTGCTTTGATAAGACCTAAAGTTAAGAACAATCTAATGACAAAAAAGAAAGGTTAAGGACAGGGTAAAAGAAAGTATAGATATATTATTGTGATTGTAACTAAGTCAAGTCCCATATTGATATTTCCATGCTCGTGAGTTTGGTAAAGAAGGGGAAAAACTTCCCTTCTAAATAGAGGCTTAACCTTTAATAAGAAAGGGTAATTAAGGGTGATGAGTTTAGTAAAAATTAAAGCTTTGCATCATTTATGACATACAAAAATTGTAATTTAATATTTTTAAAGTTTTGCTAATTAATGTCTTTCCTTAGGTCGTTGGTTAAGGAATAAAAATGATGAGTTTAAAAGTATCTAATACTTTAAATATCATTCCAAAAATAAAAATCTTAATTTTGAAATAAAAACTTGTTATATTTGTTTTAAAGTTTATAATGTTTTATGATTTCTCACTTAATGCTTTAATTTAGCTTTTGCTGACGTTGGACTCCCTCCTTCTCCAATATAGATTTGATGGCTTATCTTTTCATACAGTGAATCTTCGATAAAGTATTAAACTAAGTTTCAGATAAAGATAATAATTTTATTTATTTAAAAATAGTAATTGTGCTCCATAGTTTTAATATAAAATTAGCAAAACTCTGATTCTGTCTATAATTGTAATCCTGAATTTTACATGATGAGATGCTTTTAATTGTAATTCTGAACTTTACATGATGAGATGCTTTCGACGTTATCCTTTCTGTATTTAACTAGTGCGCTTTGCCTTTGATTAACCCTACCATTCCTCATTTGTCTTCTTTTCTCATAAAAAAAATATCCTTTTTCCTGTAACAATTGTACGATCATGCAATTAAATCATTAAATGTGTTGAAATTAAATACCTACTCAATGTAGAGGAATCATTAGAGGCTAATCCTCTTTATATTATTTTATCTACCGACTGATTGTTTGTTTAGATTTTTACACCATACCATGAGGTGGCATGCATCGATTTTTTGTGGTCAAGCACAAGAATTGACTGCAAAACATTAAGATGGTGTGATAAAATAAAAAAAAAGGAAAAAAGAAAAAAAATAGCTATGGTAACCATTTTAGTCTCAAGTAATTATAGTTTTTAAATTTATTATCCAATGATTAGTTTTTCTTTTTCTAAGTTATCATATAATAGCATAGATACAGACCCTTAGTTGATTCAGAGAAATGATACTTCTACGTAGCTATAAAACATATGTTAAACATCTTTGTGAGTTCAACTATATATGGATGTAAATGTTAAAGTTAAAAGATAAAATATTAGATTTTTTTTTGATCATGTGATACGATGTTTAGATATATAGTAACTATTTAATAAGAATTATTTTTGCTTAGATTTTACCTATAGATTTAGGATTAACTCTTACATTTTAGGAGTTCTTAGCATGTTTTAACATTGTTTTAAGTATAATATGATTTCGTAACTCTTAGATATTTTTATGCATTTTTAAAATAGTTTTAGGTGTTACATTCATTGATTTTTAGGAACAAGGTTCTCAAGAAAAAGATGGAGCAAAAAGAGTTATACTGAAATATTGAAATGATTTTACTCTGACTTTTTCACTAAGTTTTCATCTTGAAGATGAATAAATTTCAATTTGGCTCCAACTACAAAATTGAACATTTCCTTCTTAGCTTTAACTAGAGACTTAATTAATCACGTCAATCGAACATTGTTAAAGAAAGTTGTGACGTTTTTATTACTACAGAGTTCTGTCTCCTTTAGGATCACCGCTCAAGCAGTCTAACCATAGAAGCAAAGTTGTTTTCAGCCACTCGAGCGGTTCAACGCAACCCTGGTGCCACAAATAGCATATTTTGACACGATTGGGTCCAACCACTATATATTGAAGAGCCAAATTCTTCCCCAAAGCATCATTGATTCAGATTTCAAAGTTACCACTAGAAAAACATTAAATACTTTATTGGGAGGTATTTTCAATAGATTTCGGTGAATTTCGTGTCCAAATCTATCGTTAATGATCTTTTTTAAATTCTGGCTACGAAGCATGTCAAAGTTATCGGCAAATGGCATATTTATCTCTATTTTGTCAGTAATTTGTGGTGCTAAGTAGCAGAAATTAATGACAAGCGGATATATTCGTCGATAATTTATTAAATTAAAAATATTTAATTAAAAAAATTAATTATACTTAAAGTAAAATGATATTTTCTTTTGTTTATGTCTCTAAACTTTTTTTTCTAAAAATTATGTTAAAAGAACTAATAGATATTTAATTATATTTTACCTAATATTACTTTTAAAATTAAAAATAACAATTTAAATATTTTAATTATGCCAACTTAAATATATATTTTTTATTAAAATAAATACGTATTTAAATGTCTCTAAACACAAAATAACTATTGTCACTTTGTGTTACATTGAGAGAAGTGAGAGAAAGAGAAAATAGTAAGGATAAAAAGGCAAGTAATGCATTTAATGTATTTTGTGAGTAGGATGTTAAGAGGTTTGAGGTGATAGTTTGTATAAACAAAAAGTTTTGGTGTACACTAAATTTGGTGCCACGTGATAATTTGTATAAGAATTTGTATTTCTCTCTCCTATTAATTATATTTCAATATGTTCTTTCTCTCTTCAATCTTTCACGCTCTCTTTTTCTTAATTTTCTATCTCTAATCCAGTTTCCTTAATTTCCCTCAGTTTTGCACCACGTCGCCTCTTTTCTCCCTCTCTTTGTTTTCACATCCCTAACGTTGCCTCCTCACGTATGCCACTACACCGCCGTTAATGGTTTTCAAATCCGCTCTCCTTCTTCATCACGTCCTTCAACCGACGTCCCAAACGGTGTTCACGTTCTCCATCACGTATGCTCATGTCGTTTCTCCCTCATGTCCTTCAATCGCCTCCACTACTAGAAATATGACTATTACCGTCTCAAAATTACCGTCGGTTATTTTTCGACGGTATTACCGTCGGCATTTACCACTTTACCGACGGTAATCGGTTCGCGGAAAAAACAAGCAATATGTCCATTACCGTGGGTAATAGCCGCCTTTACCGTCGGATATTACCAACGGTAAAAATTTTATTTAAAATTTTTCATTTTGGCTCCAAAATGTTGGCGCCATGTAATTGGGTTACCGTTGGTGTTGCTTAGATCCGACGGTAACTTTATGAATAAAAATGCATCGTTTTTGGGAAGCAAGTTACCGTCGGTAACTACTGACGGTAATGTGTTTAATAAAACGATGCGTTTTATTTTATATTATTACCGTTAGAATTCACTGGTTACCGTCGGATTTATCCGACGGTAATCTTTCAGAAAAATACTTAAGCGAATTTCCTTTCTCTTCTTCTCATTACTGCAACTTCTTTCTCCTTCTTTCTCCTTTCTCTTCCCTTCTCTCCTTCCCCGCTCACCACCATAACACCACCGCGCCACCACCATGCCACCACCGCGCCACCACCGCACCACCACCGCGCCACTACCGTGCTACAGGTATGTTGTCTTGCATTGTGGGTAGCTATTGTTTTCTTTTTTTCACACCACCGCGCCACCACCACTAAAGCCACATATTCCTTGCTTCTGTTCTTTCCTTTGCACCCCACAAAATATATGTTAATTTCATAACATTGTCTATGTTTATTTAACATTTCATTTCTTTTGGTTGCCATGACTTATGCTAAGGATGTGTCACCACCACTTAATTTGTAATGAGCTGAGGATCTAAGGAGTTAAGGATTGTGTCAAGGATTGATCAAACAATTATCAACGGCAATTAGGTATGTCTTAAACTTTATTGGTACTAGGATAGAGACTTATTTTATTAGGATAGATTTGTAGGATTGGAGTTGTATGGCTGGACTGGGGGAAGGAACGCTTAGCGTTACTTTCCGACATTGTTTGAATTGATGTGCTGGCAACGGTGATTATGTGTTGTTTGCGGAGATTGGAGGGCCTATGTTGTAGAACGGTTTGACAAATATTTGTGTGGAATTAATTCGTAATGCATTCAGTTAAGTTATTAAAATTATTAAGTTCATGTCCATAATTTGTGTAACATGCACATAGGATTTCTGGAAAAAAATGATTCCCGCGGTAATATTTTGGATGTACGATAGATATTATGAGAACCGAGGAGTGATAAAGCCAGAATATTTTGAGGGCGTCGACCACTTTACCGTTGTAATTGGAATTGTACTTGAACTTAGAGGGTCACTCATTGTGTTGTATTTACTTAATTTGATCTAAATCTTCCTTTGTTCTAAAAGTAAAGATGTTGATGCTAGTTTTATTAACAGAACAGAATATAGTTAAATGTTAACAAACACCAGACTTTTAAGTTTTAACAACTTTTAAATTTGTGTGAACCTAAGCTATATTGCAACTAAATCATACTGGTGCTACTTCCCCTATACATTTTAGGCATCTTGAGTAACTGACAAACTATGAATTGTAATAAATATGTGTTGGTCTAGATGAAGTGTGATTGATTTTTATATTATTTTTCCATTTCTAGCTATAAGGAGGGTAAATAGAATCGGGTTCTAAGTGCTATTAATTGATAAATGCATAACAAGAAAATTTTATAATTTAGGTGATGTGATAAGGGCTTAGTATGGATTGACCGTTCAAATGTATGCTTGAAAAATTTCAGATAAGGGAACTTGTTACCAAATCCATATCCTATATGTTG
Source organism: Nissolia schottii (assembly GCA_003254905.1). Taxonomy (NCBI): domain Eukaryota; kingdom Viridiplantae; phylum Streptophyta; class Magnoliopsida; order Fabales; family Fabaceae; genus Nissolia; species Nissolia schottii. The sequence goes on from QANU01097637.1 coordinate 231,163, forward strand.
TATGTTAAATATGTTTCATAAGATCTTGTAAATTGGAAACAGGTGGTATGAGTCCAGTGTTAGTGTGTTCGGCTGAGAGTGGAAAAATTTAGAAAGGATCTGAATTATGCAAAATGTAATATAACTACCTTCTAAGGTTGTTGGGTGGGCTGTAGGTGCAACTATAAAATTGTCAAGCTAAGAAAATGAATTATGATTATGTGATTCAAAATAAATTATAGTAAAGTGTTGTTATGATCATTTAAATTAAATTATGAGAAAATGTTATTCAAAATGAATTATGATTATGTGATTCAAAATAAATTATAGTAAAGTGTTGTTTACTATTAATTGGAATTTTGTGCTCATGAGAAAATTTAGAGAATTTTAGTGCTTCTGCTGTTTTTGAAGTAAGAAAATGTTAGAATGATTTAAGTGTTGTTTGCTATTAAATGGAATTTTGTGCTCATGAGAAGATTCCGCATAATTCAAACTAAATTGCTATTTGTGGCTGTTGCATGAGTAGATAAAGTTCTAGCCAAATGAAACGTGACTAAATTATGTTATAATGCTAATTGGAGCTGCTGCATGTGTTCTTTAATTATCTAGCTAAAGTGATATGTGAAAATGCAACATGATAGAAAGCTGTTAGGATAATTGTATGTGTTATGTAAATTGCCTAATTAATTTGGAGTATGGGATTCTAATATGCTATTTTGCTCATTTAAATAAATTGGTATATGGAAATATAGCTTGTTAAGGTGTTGTGTGTGCTAGTACATATAGGAGTGCTGTTTGGATAAAATGTATGTGATGTCCTAAAAAAGAGAATGTTGGAGTTAGTGGGTAATCTGGACCTTAGCACCCTTTAGGGTGTTTTAATTTTATAATCGCGACAACAATAGGTTTGTGTTGGTGATGTGTGTGTATGGCTGATTCGAAGGAGAAATTGATGAAGAGAACTTGAGTATAAATTATCTTGCTGGAATTGTGCGCATGTGAAACATTCACCTAGCTAATTCGGGTATGTAAGCATAATAGGTTAAAATGCTGTTTGTATTAATATTGCATGTGCTGGGTTGAAGGGGCAAAGGACTATAAGCATTCCAACCAAGTAGATAACAACCTAGTGAAGCATGGTTTACGACTTAAGCGTAAGCTAGCTAGCTAGGGTGTTACAATATAGGAGGAGTGTGTAGGTTTATTTGAGAAACTATTGTTGCAGAAGCCCGAATTTGAGCCACTAGTGAGATATCTGTCCCCTATTACTTATTTGTCTTTTACCTAAGAAACTATATTTTTCACATGTGCACCGTCCATCTTTAAATTCTATCAACCATAAACGGAATATATGTTGTCCACCACATAACATATAAATATTTAATTAGTTATTAAATATAAATTTTAATATATTTATAAATTACAAAAATTAAATGAAATTTTTAATTGATATGATTATAGTCATTTATTAAAACAAATAATACAAAATTTAAACAATTTTATTTTTTAAAAATATTTAATTATTACCGTCGGATATATCCCACGGTAACGAACACGAATAAAATATTATTATATTACCGTCGCCTTGAACCGACGGTAAACCGGTTCAAATGTACTCAAATGTGAACCGGTTCCGTCGGTTTCATTTTCCGACGGTAAAATGATTACCATCGACCACTTTACCGTGTGTCCGAGTCCGACGGTAATGCCGACGGTAGCGTAAAAAACCGACGGTAACACCGACAGTAATGTCGACGGTAATGAGCTATTTTCTTGTAGTGCTCCCCAAACGGCATTCACATCCTCCCTTACGTCGTCTCTCCCTCTCGTCATCTTTCTTCCCCAACACATCCTCTGTTGTTCATCATTGCAATATGCTGCATATCAGATTTCATTTATCATCTCTCTATCCCGCGATCATTTTTTTGTGTTGTGGTTTATTCAGCTTTATTTGGTAGGTTTGTTCACTACAGTTATACGGCTTTGTTCATTTTATATGAACAGGTTTGTTTATTATTAGGGTTTGTTCATTCTTATTAGATAGGTTTGTTCATTACAGTTATACGAATTTGTTCATTTTATATGAACAAGTTTGTTCATTTTTTGTATTGGGGTTTGTTCAGTCTTATTAGGTAGATTTGTTCACTACAGTTATACGGGTTTGTTCATTTTATATGAACATGTTTGTTCATTCTTATTAGGTAAACTTGTTCACTACAGTTAATAAAGTTTGTTCATTTTATATGAATAGATTTGTACGTGAGGGAGGACGTGACCGCCATTTAGGGTGGCGGTTGAAGGACGTAAGCGGACATGAGGAAAGAAGGAAACAAGATTGGATAGAGAAAAAAAAGAGAGAGGGGCATGAGAAATTGGAGAGAAAAAATACATATTGAAATATATTTAATAAGAAAGAGAAATACAAATCTTTGTACAGGGATGTGGGAGAAATTGATATAATTTTAAGTGTACACATAGCATCATTCTTATATAAATAATATACCTCAAGAATTTTATACTCTGCTCATATAAATTATCCCTACCTCCAAACCTCGTAGTTCGTATTAGCTAAAGATTTTGTTGTTTAATAAGTTTTACTTAACTTGTCAAAACTGCAGTTCCCATCGATGTCTGGAATCCAGAAAAGACGTGTTTGCATATTTAACATCTCACGCTCCATATGTACATCATAATCCCCACCAACCCCTTTTCAATTTTCTAAACAGAAAGGTGCAGATGATGATTTGACAAAATTAGCACATGGTTTGTATGTAGACACTCAAGATTACATCTTTTCTTTTTTTATATGTAATGAATATTGCTGTTAAGGGAACGCCAATCTCATTTAGACTTATGAGTTAAACAAGTTGGACTAATTAAGATCAATTGCTAAGTTAGTTTGACCATAAGTTGACATGAGTTAAATAAAAAATTAATATAATTTTAATGTTATAATTATACATTATTATATCTCAAATATAATTAAACTTATGATCTTATTTTGATACTCTATCAAAATTTAAAAGTATTAGTATTTTATGGTTATTTGTGACTAAAAATTATTCATGTGTTTCAGTAATACTAATCATATATTTATTTTAAACTTAAAAATAAATCATGCCTGTTAATATCTGTATAAAAACTTGTGTACCAAATAAAAAACCTTACATATAAGTCTAAAATTTGAATATTTAAATACTTTGTAACAACTACGAATTGTATTAGTGGCAAGATCGGCAACCACCATCACCACTATTATCTGCCACCCACCACTGCCACCTCTTCCTACTTCTTTGACCAATGCATGTTTTTCTCATTTTCTTTCTTTATGCTTGGATCAACTAAAATTGAATCATACACCAAATAGATATCACTTTATAATTAAACAAAACATTTGAGATTTGACTTCAAAAGTTTTTTTTTTCTTTATCTATTCAAAGAAAGAGAGAAAATAGAACTAATAATGTCATAATATGAAAAGGAATAATATTACATAATAATATATATATATATATATGTATGTATATAGATATAGATATGTATGTATAATAAGATTGTGTATAGATATTTTTATTATTGATTTAAAGAATGAAAACTCTAAGAATAGTTATTAAAATATTTAAAATAAAAATATTTAATTGAAATTATAAACTTTTAAGTGTTAGTTATATCAATGCATTCCACGTATTAAAAAATAGAAACATTTAAATTTTTTCACTTTTTAATAAGTACCCGACAAAATTCTATTAATATTAGAAAATGTGGAGAAGGCGAGGCCACATGGACATGCATGGAATGAGAGACACGCACGGAGCAAGAACACGTGTAGTTCTCATTGACATTCAACTCGACGATGAGAGAAGACTGATGCCACGGATTCGGCGGTGGAAGGAAGCGTGTAGGTTATGGGCGTTACCGTGTTGAGTGAGTGTTGTTGGTGTTTACTGCCAATCAAACAGAAAAGGCGAAGGGTAGGTCCCTCCACTTTAGGAGTGAGGCTATATGTGTTTAAGCAGAGGTGTATATGGGGTGAGTCCATTTGTCAAATTCATTCTATTTAAGTTGGCTTGACTCAAAGTTAATAAGATTTTGAGTCAAAACTTGCTTATGTTAATGCTTTATCAGTTGGACAGCAGTTTACTAAATTTTAAAATCGAATCGCACAACTATATGATAAAAGCATTTTTTTTTATTTAATGTTACTCAAAGCAGCCTAAAGAGAGGGAAAAAAAAACTCTATACAAATTAGCCTAAAAAATCAATCAAAACCTCCCATTAAATCCAAAAACTCTAAACTGATGACAAAAAATTCTTAATAAAATACAACAATAATTTCTCGATTCACTCAACTTGCCCGATAACCCACGAATCGACTCAATGTAAGTCACCTCATTTTAATGTTACACAACTTGACTCATCAAACACACTGTTAAGTTTTTCGAATAGGTGAGTTTATTCATGAAGTATAACTCAAATTAGTTGATATACCCTTATATATATACACACACATATATATAGCAATGTTTAAAAAATCTAAGAGACTAACTTATTCACTATTATAAATAATATTTAATACTTTTAAGAATAAAAAAAAAAATCAAATGTTATAGATTAAGATAGGTTTTACCTATCTATCAAGTGAATGGAACAGCTCTATGGAGGTGACGACTCTGACCCAATCGACAGCGCCTGTCGGCATTGTTACCGTCACAGGCAGGTGCACTCTCACTCTCTCATTCATTCCCTTTTCGCTGAAAAGGTAAACTCTCCTCCCGTCATGCACCTGCACGTCCACTTCCATCCATACAGACGAAGAGAAATTGTTATCTGCTCCGTTTCATGTGATGTGATAAAATGATAATTCAAATTTCTCACTTTTCAACAACTCTCCTTATGTATAGTGTGAGGTCCATCATGATAAGTTCGAACATGTCGCCCTAACACTTATGTGAATAAATTTGTTAAAAAATTATTAAGTTAAATTATCGCTATAGGACAACTATTTTATACTAGTAGACTAGATATGTATTTTTGTGTTTGTTAAGCTGCAATTTTATTTTTTAATATAATAATAACAGGTTGAATTACTACTAAGATATTGAGATATGAGATAAAATTAATAAAAAAAACTGATATTTGGAGTGGACAAATATAAGCACCGTTTGTTAAAAAATTAGCAAATATTGACACATGAAAATATCTTAAATATTTCATATATTTTAAAAGAAATTTAAAAAATATTATAAATTAGTAGTTTGATATTAATAAAAATATTAATATATATATATATATATTTAATTTTATTTCTATATATGTCATATTTATGTTTTATAAAATTTTAAAATTAGGTGACGTGTGTCATGCCGGTGCTTCTTAGAGCCTTATATAAGAGTTGAGATTTAGGGATGTTAATTAGTCCCCTTGAGAGAATCGCAAGAAGTTTGAATAAAATTATAAGTTTAACTTTTTATATATAGAGAGAGAGTGATGGCCAAAAGGCCTCAAAAAAATGTAAACGACGGAACCTGCCAGCACCCTCTCAGCCTACAGAAAACTTTGGTATACTTGATTTGTTAATATAAATTAGTCAATTTTTAAAACTATTTTTTAAATAATACTATTGAATATTAAAAACTATTGGTGTATAACACATATTTATATTTATTATTTATTTTATATTATTTACTGAAATAAACATACAAAATATTTTGCTGGTAAATACTTTTTGTTTTATTTTAGAGACGAATTCGCAAGAATATAATATAACAGTAAAATGGAAAATAATAATTAATATATATATTTTGATAAAGACCAAGCTAACAATAAAACGTGAGGATTACAGTGCCTAAAAAAACGGAGGTATGGTACCTCTTTTAAACTCAATTTTTACCTAAGCATTATATTTAAATTTATTATATTTTTAATTTAATCCTAAATATCATTATTTCTAAACATAACTATCTTTTAAACTTAATAAAGAATTTTCATATTAAAATATATTTTTTTAGAATAAAAAAATTTAAATTTTAAGAATAAAATTTGAGGTTAAAATAAGATAAATAATAAATAAATATAAATATTAAGAATATAATAATATTTAAGTGAAAAAATAGATAAATTTATTTTTTCCTCAATTTAATTGATTTAATAAAAAAATGTATCATATTTCCATATTTTGAAAGACAATGTAGTGTTCGCCATAATAAAAACAAGTAAAATGTCTTGCTTCACAATCACGTTAAAACTTCTCCTCCCCAAGTGTTAAATCTCAGATTCAATTCATATGTTCTCATTCTCTATATATCACTTTCTGTCCTCCTTTTCTAATCAGAATTCACATAAAATACTACTGTGAGTAGTTTTGGAATAATTGATTTCAGAAGAACAATATTAGCATGTGTTTGAAAAATTTTAAAGTTAAACTTATTTTACCTTTATTTTAATAATCACTTTTTTTATATAATCGATTATATGATAATCGATTTATGTTTGAATACTTCAACTGAAAAATGATTTTAAGATAATCTATTTTATTTAAATTATATAAAAAACACTTTTGTATAATAAAATTACTAAAAAATATAAAATAATTATTTATATTATATAATATTAGATAATTAGAGTCAATTTAGTAAAAATATACCATCATGTATATTGTACTAGAAAGAATGTCCAATTTCTCAGCTTCAACTTATTTTCAATTAATAACTGTTTTTTTTTTTTTTTTACTAAACAACTTTTGATTGAAAACTCAGATTTTATTTGAACATACTTTATTTTCTCCTGCCAACTTTTGTTAGAAAATACAGTTGTTACAAACAAGCGGTAGTCAAACACACTACATAAATGTTAGGGTAAATTACATAATTTAATATTGAGGTTTGTCAAAATTACATTTTTTTTTTATGTTAAGTTAGTGAAAATAATCAAAATAATAAAAATTTTATATTTATTTTTATTTTTTGCGTTTGCTATTTTTTTACAAAATTTTAAAACAAAAAATAATATTTTATTATTTTCACTGCTTTTACTATTTCTCCATTAACTTTTGAAAATATAAAATATATAAAATAAAAAAAAAACCTAACCGATTATTATTGATCAGGCATAATAAAAAATAACTAGAGTAAAATATAATTTTACACATAATTTATGATGAAGTACAATTTTATCAAATCTCATGGATATAGTTGTCGAACGGTCGGGTTAAACAGGCTTTTTACTATTTGTGTGCCGAGATTTATACGTTTGGTTTGTCTATTTAATTTAAGTAAACGAGTTAGTTGGTGAGTTATACCTATTTTAACACTAAATAGACTAAGCTAAATAGTCTTTTTGCTATTTATAATTCCAGTTTTATACATTTAAACAGTCCATTTAATTGAGCTAACGGATTTAACTCATTTTGACAACCTTACCATAATAGCATTGTTTAAAGAAGCTAAAATGAAAAGTTTGAAGTTGATTATACAATTAATATTATTAAAAACATTCAGCTTCCATATTTTTTTTTATAAAAATCACCATATATTTTTTTAACGAGTATTCTTAAAATATTTATTAGCCTAATTCATAAAAAAAATTTAAAAAAAAAAGTAAAAAGGAAGAAGGTAGGCAAGATATATGTTGTCAGTCAGGAGTCAGGATTCAATGGGGTAGTACTGTCCCAACTTTTCTACGCACTGTTGCAGCTGGACACCCCGGGTCCCTCCCACTCTCTCATTTCTGCTTTCTTTTTCCTAACGGACACTAATAATAAATTATTAATAAATACCATGGTCACTGTTCCTCTTCCTCCTTGTCGTTTCTAATGATCATCTTCAGCGTTTATTTCATTTCGTTTTTATTCAATTTTTGCGGCTCTCCATATTGATGGGTACCTTCTTTTTTTATTTATTTTTTATTTTATGGTCTGAATATTGATGGAAATTGGAATATTGAATTTGTTCATTGGATTGGACCCAACAGATGGAGATCAAGCCTTGTACCGGACTTGGGTCCAATTGGCTACAACCTCCCGTTTATAATTAACATGGTTTTATTAGTATTGGTCGTAAATAGACTACTGTATTTAATTATTAATCAATAAAAAAAAATGTTAACCCAAAAATGGGTTAATACAAAATCCATATTGGCACACTATTACCGAAACCTAAGTGATCCATCTATTTAGGATTTGGATATTTTTACACTGATTAGTGTGAATAACACATTATAGCCCTTAACTCATTAGCCCCATAATGGGAAGGTACTAGGGGTTTCTTACTTATGTATATGTTTCGTAGTTCTTCTCTCTCTGCATTAGCTATTAAAAAATAGATTCTCTCATATTTAAAATGGTCATGAAAGACAAGAATCAAATAAAAAAAAAAAGACACTCATATTTGTAAGATTGAGTTTACAAGATTACAACTACGATGATTATTTTTCAACTAATCACATGTACCACAAGTCAGTCAAATATATACGTGTTATAATTTCATGCCATGTCCTCACATGTTTTTGCTTCATTTGCTCCTCTCATAATTTAAGAACCACATGGTAACAATGTATATAATCGCTAAAACTAGCTTTTGAGCAAATTATATGATGACCTCTTTGTAAATGATTGAATCAATGACGAAGGGGGAAAAGGTAGGTTCATGCATGGTAGGGTAGGAGTAGCATAATCATGTATATATATGGTTCATAGAATGTAAAAGTATAGCACAAATGTAAAGAGATATAATATAAAAAAACCATTAAAATTACCTTCTCTCATAAGCTTAAGTTTTTTGAATAAATAGTTTTTAAGATGGTATCAGAGTCACTATAATTAAAAAGGTCAAAGGTTTGATTCTTCATGACCCTCATTTCAAAAAAATCATTTACGCTTATGTCGTAGCCTAAAAATAATTGAATGAATGAGAACAAAATATATGAGACGGCAAATTAGTCCAAATCCATCGCTTTTTTAAAAAAAAAAATAATTAGAGAGCAAATCGATTGTCCATGAAAAGTGGTGATTCATGAGTGCGCGAGAATAGAGAAGTAGGTGTCACTAAAGGAATCATATCTTGTTTGTAAAGTCAATATTCTAATTAAATTAACAGGTTTATCATATTTTGCCATTTCTATCTTTATAGAGAGATGAGGAAAAAAGATGCTAACTATGCTATATTGACGAGCATGGAGTACGAAATGAAAACCATCATACACACAAATCATACGCAAGGGCAAATATCTGGCTAAATAAAAAGCTACTTCGTCATCAAAATATTGTTGGACTCTTACTAACAAGTTGTTGGACAATTGCTAAATAATTTTATTTTTGGTAAAAATAAAGATATAAGTTCGATTGTCGAAAAACACATATTTAAAAATATGAAATAAATTTTAATATTTCATCCACCAGAATCGTAAGAATAATACCCATCTCCTCAATTTAAAAAATAAAAAATTATCGCCGGGTGTTTTTTTTTTGCATGCTGGTCTAATTGGATGGTGGCTGCTTGTTCCACATCTTTAATGTTTCGTCTTATAGTTTCATTATTTTTTTTAGTTGAATTTGGCAATAGTCATGGTATAAAGTTTTTCCCATTTAAGCTTGACAATGATGGGAAATATGTCCACTTTAATATACATCAACCAAAAAGAGTTAATTAAGCCCCCACATTATTCATCATTAGGACCAAGACTAAGTACGCCACTACTTTCTTTATTTCCAATTTCCACACGTTAGCGATAGAAAGTTAGGCACAATTCTTTGTTTTAGAATGTACTCAACGTGAAAAACACAAAACGGATATTTGACGACTATAAGTATCATTCATGACTATTAAATTAGAAAAGTGTATATATATATATATATATATATAAAATCAATGTTCATGTTTCGGAATGATTAATTCTTCCCAAACTAGCCTTGTTTTCCTCGTAAAAGTTGGTTTTAATATAATTTAATGTGTTTAGAAAACAAAGATAAAAATAATTATAATCTGACGATTAATTTTTGTTGTGAAGTTTGTTGTGTTAAAGATTTGATGGGAACCTTTTGAACTTCATAAATAATTAGATAAATATAAATAATAAATAAAAGATGGAACCTTTGAACCCTACCCTTGTTGCCCTATTAAATTGTGCCGACTCTGGCAAAAGACATATAACATTATCATGGTGTTCAACGAGCTGTCGCTATATAAAATTTCTTGATAGATTTTTTCATAAATGATTCTTTAACAAAGAATTTTGTGCCTAGACCAACACAAGAACTATATAATACTATTGACCATCAATTAATTAAATGTGTTGCTTCAAAAGAATTAAAAAAAGTTCAGTTTCCTAAATTGTACTTCATCTATTTTTAGTAGCAATCTCTTTAATTTTTAAATTCATTCATAATTTTTTTTAACTATTAAAATATATTAAGTTATTAATGAATCTAAAAAGTAAAAGACACTGTTACTACAAAATAGGAAGAGTAATTAATTAATTAAAAAAATAAAAAAAATTGAAAGAAAAGGTTTTCATATTGGCTAACTAGTTTCAAGTTTCAACACGATTAGTTCCGTATTGAATAAGTTAACAAATTATAGGGCGGTGGGACAATGAGACACATTGATAAAGAGCCAAGATTTCTTGTTGCCTCACATTTTATATCTGTTTATCCCATATGCGCAAATTATATTCTTCTTCTTTACTAATCTGTTTTCACTTTCATTATTTGTATATTAAATTCGGATATATAAGACATTGTAACTTGGAACTCGGGAATGAAGCATGTTATGTTATTATGTTATTTTTTTAATATGAGAATACTATGTTTGAGTTATTATTATTTATTGAGAATATAAGATTTATGTATGACATAAACAATTAAAATATTGATTATAAGATATCTAAGGTCATATGAAAAAATAACATAAAAAAATTCATTATCTTGAAACTTAGAATCGTTCTTTCTGTATATATATGAATTTTGTTAACCAATGCAATCGTTCTTTTTGTATATATATATGAATTTTGTTAACCAATGTCCTTAAAATATTGGCTAAGGAACTAAGAATAGTAAACTTTGTAAATATTTATAACTTTTAATGTTATATGATTGTAATAAAATTTTCACTAGTTAAATCATTGAAATATTCAACTTATAAGAGGTTTAAACATTTATGGATCATTTGAATTTACAATGCGTCATATTAATCTATCATATTAGATCATATAATTTATTAATATGTCATATTAGATTATGAAATAATAACAAAAATTAATGAATTTAATTTTAAAAATTAGTAAAAATTAATAAATTAGATACCATAACACAACGCCACAAATAACCTTATCGGAATCCAAACATCTGATCCTTCCTCTCCCTTGGACCGCTGCCGAACAGGTTACTCTCTTCTCTCCTTTGTTCTGCCAGCAACAGCAGCAGCATTGAAGAACACATGAGGGCAGGAGTAGCAGATGGAAGCTTGAGAGAGAAGAGAGAAAGGGGTTTTTACGATTTTGTTTTTTTTAAAATCAGGTCGGGTCAAGTTTAATGGAGGATGGGTTGGATACTTGGGTGGTTTAATGAATTTTGCTATGTAACGAATTTAATGGTCAACTAAAATTGAACAAAATTTTTTTTATAGGCCTAACGAAAATTTTCTAAGGACTAAACACAAACTTTTTGATATTATAGAGATTAAAAATTTATTTAAGCCAAAATTAATTTTAATGTCAATTAGCATTTTGGTCATCTCTTCAAAATCCTCTACTAAACTGAGAGGGTCATATAAAATGAAAAGTCTTTGACACATACATACTATACTATATTAAAGGAGAACGTATATTTTTATGTTAAAAATAATCATGTTTAATCATATTAAGAAAGAGAAAGACATAAATATTTGATTTGAGTTCTATTAATTTTAAGTGAGTTTCATTTATCAAAAGTCTTTATGTCATTTTTTCTCTTAACATGACTAAACATTCGTCTTTAACATGAGATAATTCATTCAAACTTCAAACTTCAAACACACCTGAAAGTTTCTCTAAAAAATAAGGACACCCTGAAAAAAAAAATTGCTATAATTTTTGGGATTAAAAAAGCTGTATGTTTTTGGGTACAAAAATCAGTGTTTGGTGTTACCTAAAATCAAACAAAAAGCCATGTTTGGCTAAAGCTAAAATCTTCCGCTTGCCTGGTCCAGAGAATCTGAAACTGTAAACCCAAAATAATGTTGGCCCAATAAAAGGAAGAAATGTGTATAGTACTCAAGGCCTATTAGATATGACCTGGTGATTGTAATTTTCAAAATCCTTATAGGCTAATTGACCCAAAACAAGTCTTAAAGGCTTTGAGCATAAAAATCAAAACAAGAAGAAGAAGGCCTTTAAAGGCTCAAACTACAAGAAGGATTATTATTGGTTAGCCCGAGAGAAGGATTGATGCAAACATGAATGAAAGAGATAAAACATCATCAAAACTAAACATGATCAAGAAAGGAAATGTATTGACAAAGCAAGAAAAGAAAGAATATGTGACATTTTCAAAGAAAGAAAATAGCATAAACAACTAAAATTCAATTCGTAAATTCTAACAAAAAGATGACCGAACCTTACATATAGGGATGATTGAGCGAATAGCGTAACAAATGAATTTCATATATAGTGTGCGTGAGAGAGAGAGAGATGTACCTGAGTTTAATAAATACAAAAGAATTGAAGCCCATTCATTATTATATTTGCCTAAGGCTTAATCAACACAACCAAAAAATAGATACTTTTCCAGCATGCGTTGAGCTGGAAGGAAGGGTACGAAGAGTTGGTCATGTTAGGTTCTTAGGAGTATTAAATTTAATGATTTTGGGACAGGTCATATTAATTTAAAGTTAAACTTTTAGGGTCCCTAAACTTTTAAAGTTTAGGTTTATTTTCTGTTTTATAGTTGATATATTCTTTTATTATTAGTTATAAAAATATTATCTTGTTTTTTGTTTTCAAGTTGTATTCACATTTTAGAATAAGATGTTAGAAATAAATAATAAAATATTATTTTTATAATTATCAATAAAACACACTAGCTTAAAATAAAATAAAAAATAAACTTCCTTTGGGGAACTAACAATACTTTTAGCCCAAGAGTATCATAGAAACTATTGAGATTCCATGCCATCATCCACCAACTAGAAACATGCCTAAATTTTGCTTTTTCTATTTTGAATTTATAATTTTTCTTTGTCATCTATATCTCTTGTCGTTTACTTCTGGTATACAAAAGTAAATTCAAATATAATACTTGGTGAATATTGTCGATAGGTTAGATAGGTTGGGGTGGTTGCAATGCAAGGTGCAGAATAGCGTGGACATCAATACTGGCATAGATTAATTAATTAATTAATTAATTAATTATGAATAATACCTTATTACGTTATTATTGGCCATAATTAGGTACGAGAGGTTGAGGCACCCTACTTAACTTTTTCTAAGTACAAAGACCTTTCATGACATAACCAACCCACCTAGCTACCAGGAATTCCCTTTTTCATTTTTTAAACACAACATTGGAATTAAGAATTTAAGGATAAGTAACAGGCAAAACTATCAAGTGACATAACCAACCTACCTAGCCAGGGGTACCGAGACTCCGAGTCATAGTTACTAAACTTAGCTCAGTTTAGCCAATTTGAATTGAAAATTGGTGAATCAGTCAATTGATTGGGCCAATTTTTCATTTAGATCAGACATGTAACTAACTTAATTAACGCAAGTCAAACTTAGTTAAAACTTGTCAAAATTGGCAAGTTACAATTAGATCACTTTTGTGAATCAGTCTCATGACCCTTAACTACTAAAACTAAACAATCTTTTAATTTGTGTTCTAATATCTTATTTCTTATACATATTATATATAAATTACATTTTTATATATTTATTTAACTAAGAGCAGGTCAATAGTTGATTCAGTAACTAGTGACTCAATAACCTAATAACGCCTTAGTCTAGTTAATCACTAAATCAAGTTTAATAACCATGTCCCACGTCCGTGGAAAGGCATACAAGCTCCTCTTTGAGACTTTCATGATGTCCTATGCTAAAGGGTTTCTCTTCTAGATGCACTTACTGTCCCCCAAATTCTATCAATTTAGGGAATAGTTCCCATCCAACTTTCTGCATCTTAGAAGGGTTGGTGATTGAGTACCTATGGCATCATCCATGCTATTCCTTAGAGATGTTTTAACCAATAAATTCTGGTTAAATCCATGCTATTCCTTAGAGATGTTTTAACCAATAAATTCTGGTTAAATATCAGTTAATGGAGTTAAAACACAATTGATTTTGGTTCCGAAACGCGTAATATAATTTAATAAAAAAAAGTGTATAATTGTAATAAAATACAATATTGTTGATTGATCTATAACTGACCTC